>JAMZAV010006621.1:0-27829 GCA_024449915.1 Sweltsa coloradensis | reverse complement strand
TTGTGAATAAGTGGTCTAATTTTAATGATGTGTAGCAAACAAAGTTGATAAGGTGTTGTAAAATATTTGAAAAGTAAAAAATGTTTACGTTTTTCGATCGCGATTAATGACCCGGCACCTCCACCAAAGAAGCTCAAAAATTTAAATGACAATTAAATAAACTATAAATACGTAATACAACTTCAAGAAAGAAAAATATAAATTTCAGTTATTGCGTAGATATAGATCTAGTTCCCGTTCCTAATGTAGAGGATGGGTACAAGCCATATTGGGATGTGGTGCAAAATAACAAATTGAAACCCCGCTTATCATCTAACCCGTGGCTGGTTCTGACTAGCATGTGCCCCTTATTCCCCCATCCCCTATATAGGATAGAGTGGCGCATTATGACCTAACGGTTGACGCGTCCTTAATCCAAATAAACCAAAACACCATAGGGTAATGCCCACACTAACTAATAAAATTCGTCTTCCGGCCTCTCGACTCCCACGTAGAGAGGGGGTGATATTAACCAGAATTCTAATAGGCTACATATACGTCTAACTCACGAATATCCTAATAAACTACATTATCTCAGAAGGCGCAATATGACCTAACGGTTGACGCGCCCTTAAACCTTAATAAAGTTCAACTACAACTTCTTAACCAGAGAAAAGGTTGTTCCCAGATGTGACACATGTGATGAAACTATTATTTTCTTTTCATTTAATAACATAAAAAAGTAACAAGATCAATTTATCACCTTACACAGATGCATGCGGCACGATACGACCTACCCGGTTGAAGCGCCCTAGTTTCTCATGACGTCGTTAAATCATTATAAAGGTGATACTGATGGAAAGTTACAAATGAAAGTTAAAAGTTAATAGAAGAAGTTCTTTTGAAGCAAGCAAACAACCCACATATCGATGCAGTGCTAGTGATGATTTCATTTTAGTATAAGGTCGATATCAAGATATTGTTATTTGTGCAAAAACACAATTGAATAAGTCGCCTACTATTAATAATGTGTTGTGAAACATCAAATTTGATATAAGGTATCGTCAAATATTTGAAAAGTTAAAAAGTGTTTACGTTTTTACGATCACGTTCAACGACCCGGCACCTCCACCAAATAAGGATAAAAATTTTAAGAGAACACTCCACTGAAAAAGCTAAATCCACAGTTTTTGCCTACAAACACAATTTTTGGTGTGGGCAATGGAAACACATTTAAAAATTTATCAAATGATTTTTTTTATTTTTTGGGGACTTTTATTATGCCCCCTTAATTTTTTCATTGTTTTTTAAGCTCTTTGGTAAAAAAACCAAACTTTTTTTCCTTTTGGACCGATTGTTTGTAAAATTTTGCATTTTCCTTGTTTTGACATAACCAAAGACAATTGTGCATGGGTTTTGTTTATTTTTTCATTTTTGGCTAATTTTATGCATTTTGAATAATGAATTTTATTAATTACACTTCAGATAGAAGTTTAATATTATATTTTAGCCAAAGTTATGAATATATCTTAAAACGCATGCACAATTGTGTTTATTTATGTCCAAGTAATAAAACAAAACCAAAACTAGCTCATTCGGACAAGTGGTACAGAAGAAGATAGTTTTTTAAGTTCTAAAAGTGTGATAAAAATATAATCCGCCAAAATGGGTTTAAAGATTTTTTACATGAAATTACCATAATTTTGTATAATTATAGTAATATTGCTCTCCCAGGTATGTAAGAACTATCTATTCCACAGGTTATAATAATTTATCAAATAACCCCCCCCCTAGCCCCCCCCCCTCTAACTAACCAAACTATATGTTGTAGAAAATGGCAACAAAAAACTGCATTTCCGTGCGCGCAATAACTTGAAAAAATATTTTGAATTAAATGAAGGCGTGTTAGCCCATTGATGTTAGTATAATTCAAAAGTATAATACTTAAAGAGTAAATAAAAGTAATAAAAAATAACAGGTCAAAGGGTAGTTTTGGCAGTATTTTCAGTGGAGTGTTCCCTTAAAAAAGAACAAACTATAAAATATGTAATACAAATCAAGAAAATAAAAACGAAATTTCCATGTTTACGTTGATTTCGATCTAGTTCCCGTTCCTAAAGTAAAGAGTGGGAACAGAAACGAGTGTTGGGTTTGCGACAGATGTCATAATAATAATAAACTACACTTAGCGTGATACCCATATTAACCAATCACGTGCGTCCCCTGTCTCTCGACTCTCACGGACATAGGAGGTTGTATTGTACCGACTTAGAATATAGGCCACACACGTCTAACTCAAGGATATCGCCTAGCACGAGAAAAGATGTGACACATGTGATCTGCCTCTAATTATAATTTTTCTTTAATAAACTTTTCAATATAAAAATACGCAACAAATAAATTTATTAATGTACACTGATTCATACGGCACAATGCAACCTACCGGGTGGAGTGCCATAGTTTCTCACGTAGTCGTGTAGCACTGCAAGGTCATGTTGGCGGACGCTTTTTCCAGTCGCGTTGATGGATGAGCTTTTTTGGTTGACTATTTCTGTCCAATGGTTACTGTTTTGTGTCGTCATTGTCAACGCGTAACTACGCTACACGTTAGTAAAGGCGAGCAAGATTGAACCATGTCTGCCTTTAACAACGCGAGGCAACCGACTGTGATCATATGCGACATCGAGAGAGAAAGGGCAGCCGCGTTGTGGGGCAGCAAGGTCATATTGCCAATAGTTGCCCTTTAAGTACGATTTTATGAGAAATATTTAATCGATTGTACCCAAAATCATAACATATCTACGGCCAGTCATTTTGAACGTACCCATAAAGTTTGATCAAGATCAGAGTAGCCTCAGACTTGGTATAATATGGCCCAGAGCATGGCTCGGCTTATCGTACAAGGCGAGGAAAGAGAAAAAGTCCACCTCGCGATATGGCAATAAAATTTCATGATTTCCCATCCAAAGTAATCTTTTTAAACAAAATAAATCAATATAATTTTTTTGACAACTTTAACCATCATAATTTTCTTTTCTTTTATAAACTTAAAAAACAATATAATCATCAACTACAGCATAGGCGGCGCAATGTGACCTAACCGGTTGAAGCGCCCTAGTTTTTCACGTCGTCGTGGAAGAGCATGTATTGTTGTACTCGTCCTACTCTCCTAGACGACCTCCCAGACGACGGTTCTGACCAGCATGGGTCTTCCGTCCACAAATCCCCTATTCTACAGTTGCGCATTATAGCCTCAACTCTGCTTGCTGTATGTGGTGAATTGAGTGAACGCGCACCGCGGCTTGGCTGCGGCGCCCTAGCGGGCACGTACATGACGACAGTTATATACATCCTAGAAAGCCAATAGAATTTAATGCCAAAGCATTTACTGCCAAAAATTATACCTGGCTTAAAAGTCCATGTTACAATTCCATATCGTATGTGCTCCGGGAGTATAACTACACCAAGCTAAGGTCCTGCTTTCACACAAGCTGCAACATCTCAGTAGGGACCTCGTATTTTCTATTTTGTGGTTGGTACACAACTTAATTTGATCTCTCTCAATCATATGTTGAACTTCTATCATATGATAACGGCGACGAACTTTCTAAATTTCTTAATAATTTATACAACAAAATTAAATTCACATCAAACACATTTCATTTTTATTCAAATAAATATTTTTTCTCTTGCTATTGTTATCATATTCTCTTTAGAAGCAATAGTTGTCGGTGGCCTTGGCCCCTTCCTTTGACGACCTACCCAATGACGTACATAAGCTTTGCGTAGTTTAGCTTATATTACGTCATTGGACCTACCCGACGGTCGACGACGACGACGACGACAATGACACAACGAACGATGACAACGAGAACACCCTTTATACCCCTACCCGTGGCTGGTTCTGACCAGCATGGGCCTTTCCTTCCCACATCCCTAGGCCAGAGTGCCTCATTATGACCAAACGGTTGACGCGAACTTAAATCCCAATAAACTAAAAATACCTATTTCTTTTTCAATTCTTTTATAAAATTAGAAAACAATATAGTCATCACATACAGCATAAACTTATTTCGTTTACTTTCAATATCACAGGCGGCGCAACATACATAACCGGTTGAAGCGCCCTACTTTGTGATGTGTGATGTGTAAAGGTGTTGCCAGCCAATCACGGCGATATGAATTTATAAAAGCTAACAATTAATTTATGTCACCACCCCGAGGCTCGAGGATAAACTAGCCCAGAGCATGGCTCTGCTTAAAGGGGTATTTAACCGCTAAACTCAAAAAATATATTTCATTCAGGCTAACTAGTAATGAATTTAGCAATTAACAGAAATATTATTGGGGCCACCATGACCTCTCAAACAATTGTCAAAGATGACATTTTTCGAGCTAGGTCCCATCGGCAAAAATCTCCCATAAGAAATAACATGGGGACGATCTTTATGCCCCGTGACCTTGGAGGATTTTGATCCAAAAAAATATTGGTCATTATTGACGTACTCTACAGCCTTTTTTGTAAATTCTCTATATTTTGCTTTTTAATTTGGGCAAGTAGTTCGGTCAAAATATACTGATTACCAAGATGGGGTGTGATTTTGGAATGCATATTTTTTTAGTGTTTGAGGGTATATTTGGGCACAGTTTCAAGACACGATGTAAAAAATGGGCATTTTAGATTGGTACTATGCTCTAGTATCTATGTGGACCAAAAAAGAAGCAGGTTAAAGCCGATTTAAGAAATTTCCCAAAACACCAATTTTCGCAAATTTCTGGATTAAAAAAATTGAAAAATTCGTGTTAAATCACAGTTACAAGATATAATTTTTTAAACTGTCATTTTAGTGTAGTAATGTGCTATAGATCATGTGGTAAAAAATAATTTTTTTGAGTTTATAGCCCCTTTAACGTATTACAGGCGACAAAAGACACAAAGTCCATGTCCAAGTGCAGGCGTCGGCTGGAAAATATCCATGAATTGATGAATATTTCCCTGAAAAAAAAACGATGTTGATAACGATATATCGAAATGTAGTAATTCGTGCAAAAACATATTTGAATAAGTGGCCTACTTTACAATAATGTGTTCAAAAACAAGTTCAAAAGGGAAATGTGAAATTTAGGAAAATGTTTACGTTTTTACAATCGCGGTTAACGACTCGGTACCTACACCAAAGAAGCTCAAAAATTTAAATGACAATTAAACAAACTATAAATACGTAATACAACTTCAAAAGAGTAAAATAGAAATTTCGATTATTACGTAGATCGATCTAGTTCCCGTTCCTAATGTAAAGAATGTGTACAAGCCATATTGGGATGTGGTGCAAAATAATAAATTGAAACCCCGCTTATCCTCTAACCCGTGGCAGGTTCTGACCAGCATGGGCCCCTGCTCCTCCCCCCCCCCCCTGGATAGAGTGGCGCATTATGACCTAACGGTTGACGCGTCCTTAATCCAAATAAACCAAAACACCATAGAGTAATGCCCACACTAACTAATAAAATTCGTCTTCCGGCCTCTCGACTCCCACGTAGAGAGGGGGTGATATTAACCAGAATTCTAATAGGCTACATATACGTCTAACTCATGAATATCCTAATAAACTACATTATCTCAGAAGGCGCAATATGACCTACCGGTTGACGCGCCCTTAAACCTAAATAAAGTTCAACTACAACTTCTTAACCAGAGAAAAGGTTTTTCCCAGATGTGACACATGTGATGAAACTATAATTTTCTTTTCACTTAATAACATAAAAAAGTAACAAAATCAATTTATTACCTTACACAGATGCAAGAGGCACGATACGACCTACCCGGTTGAAGCGCCCTAGTTTCTCATGACGTCGTTAAAAGCATATCAAATGTGATACTGATGGAAAGTAACAAATGAAAGTTAAAAGTAAATAGAAGAAGTTCTTTTGAAGCAAGCAAACAACCCACATATCCAGGCAGTGCTAGTGATGATTTCATTTTAGTATAAGGTCGATATCAAGATATTGTTATTTGTGCAAAAACACAATTGAATAAGTCGCCTACTATAAATAATGTGTTGTGAAACAAAGTTCATATAAGGAATCGTCAAATATTTGAAAAGTTAAAAAGTTTTTTACGATCACGTTTAACGACCCGGCACCTCCACCAAATAAGGATAAAAATTAAAAAAAGAAACAAACTATAAAATATGTGTAATACAAATCAAGAATAGAAAATCGAAATTTCCATGTTCACGTTGATAACGATCAAGTTCCCGTTCCTAAAGTAAAGAGTGGGAACAAGCAACGACTGTTGGATTTGCGACAGATATCATAATAATAATAAACTACACTTAGCGTGATACCCATATTAACCAATCACGTGCGTCCCCTGTCTGTCGACTCTCACGTACGAGGGAGGTTGTATTGTACCGACTTCGAACATAGGCCACACACGTCTAACTCAAGGATATCGCCTAGCACGAGAAAAGATGTGAAACATGTGATCTGCCTCTAATTATAATTTTTCTTTAATAAACTTCTCAATATAAAAATACGCAACAATTAAATTAATTAATATACACTGATCCATACGGCACAATTCAACCAACCGGGTGGAGTGCCATAGTTTCTCACGTAGTCGAGAACCATTGCAAGGTCACGTTGGCAGACGCTTTTTCCAGTCGCGTTGATAGATGAGGTTTTTTGGTTGACTATTTCTATCCAATGGTTACTGTTTTGTGTCGTCATTGTCAACGCGTAACAACCGTACACGTTAGTAAAGGCGAGCAAGATTGAACCATGTCTGCCTTTAACAACGCGAGGCAACCGACTGTGATCATATGCGACATCGAGAGAGACAGGGCAGCCACGTTGCGGGCAGCAAGGTCTTATTGCCAATAGTTGCCCTTAAAGAACGATTTTATGAGAAATATTTAATCGATTGTACCCAAAATCATAACATATCTACGTCCAGTCAATTTGAACGTTCCCATAAAGTTTGATCAAGATCAGAGTTGCCTTAGACTTGGTATAATATGGCCCAGAGCATGGCTCGGCTTATCGTACAAGGCGAGGAAAGAGAAAAAGTCCACCTCGCAAACATCAACTTGTAAGAGTGGTGTATATTATACTCCCGAAACTAGAGGCGAGCTCTGGCAATCATCGTTGGGGACTCCTCTCCCTTAACGACCTCCCCGACGACGATGACAGTGAACAAAGGACGATGACGACCGCAACGTGGAAACCTCCCGTTCCTCCCACTATACCAGTGGATGTTTCTGACCACCGTAGGACTTTCCTACCCACATCCCCTATTCTAGAGTGGAGCTAATGACAATGGTTGTCGCGCCCTTAATCTAAAAAAACTACAGAGTTCATACATAAAAAGGTTGCAGGGAACATGAGGCGGACTGTATAAAGAATGTCCTGCCCCAGGGGAAGTTACAATACCCGGTTCCTTAAAGGGGTATTTAACCGCTAAACTCAAAAAATATATATCATTCAGGCTAACTAGTAATGAATTTAGCAATTAACAGAAAAATTATTGGGGCCACCATGACCTCCCAAAAAGTTGTCAAACATGACATGTTTCGAGGTAGGTCCCATCGGCAAAAATCTCCCATAAGAAATAACATGGGGACAATATTTATGTCCCGTGACCTTGGAGGATTTTGATCCAAAAAAATATTGGCCATTATTGACGTACTCTACAGCCTTTTCTGTAAATTTTCTATGTTTTGTTTTGTAATTTGGGCAAGTAGTTCGGTCAAAATATGCTGATTACCAAGATGGGGTGTGATTTTGGAATGCATATTTTTGCGTGTTTGAGGGTATATTTGGGCACAGTTTCAAGACACGATGTTATAAATGGGCATTTTAGATTGGTACTATGCTCTAATATCTATGTGGACCAAAAAAGAAGCAGGTTAAAGCCGATTTAAGAAAATTCCCAAAACACCAGTTTTCGCAAATTTCTGGATCAAAAAAATTAAAAAATTCGTGTTAAATCACAGTTACAAGATATTATTTTTTGAACTGTCATTTTAGTGTAGTATTGTGCTATAGATCACGTGGTAAAAAATAATTTTGGGGGTTTTTAGCCCCTTTAAGACTCGAAACCAGGAAATATACCCACATAACCAAAGAACCACACATTTACTTTTATCCTGACAATTTCACCAGTCTCTTGTATTACAACTTATGTCCTTGCTTCGTATTCAAATATTGTTCTGTCTCTACTATTTTCCATCCGTTTTACCCCTAAAAATAAATATCCTTCAGATCTCGTGACTCAATATATTTCCAACAAAACTATCTTTCAAACAACCCTCGTAAACTGGTGTTATTACTCCGGCGACGAAGTCTAGAGGGCTGAAACCTTGTAGAACCCACCCTAAACCAGCGCGCGTGCATTCGAATTTCAATCGTAAAAATGTTTTATAGGGGATGTATTTGTTACGTGTGGCACAAATATTCATGCCGTGGTTTAGCTTGGAATTGGACCCTTCACGATAATATGTTTGTGTGTTCTTTATAATGACATTCGGTGAATTTACGTTTTTATAAAGTCAAAAGCTTGATGCAAACAACGATTGTTGGATTTGCGACAGGCATCTTGGGATGTGGTGCAAAATAAAAAAATTGCATATTGTAATACCCACAGTGACTTATGAAATTCGTCCTCCTGCCTCTCGACTCTCACGTAGAGAAGAGGTGGTATTGTCCAGAATTCAAATAGGCCACACACGTCTAACTCACGGATATCTCTTAACCAGAGAAAAGGTTGTTCCCAGATGTGACACATGTGATGTACCTTTAACCGTACATCATGCTAGCAGAATGTACCACTTCCGCACGCAATTTGATCTCTCCCAATCATATGAAGAACTTCTATCATATGAAACGGCGACAAACTTTCTAAATTTCTCATCAAAAGTAATCTATTTAAACAAAATAATCAAATAAATAATTTTTCTTTGATTTTTTGCCAACTAATACCACCATAATTTTCTTTTCTTTAATAAACTTAAAAAACAATATAATTATCAACTACAGCATAAACTCATTTCATTAACTTTCAATATCAAAGGCGGCGCAATATGACCTAACCGTTGAAGCGTCCTAGTTTCTCACGTCGTCGTCGCATAACGATTTGGCTCCACACCCAAGGCTCCCCTCTGGGCCCGAGGTAGAATTTGGTCCAGAGCATGGGTGGTTCTGCTAATCGTAAAAGGCGATTCAAGAGAAAAAGTCCACCTCGCAAACATCAGCTAGAAAGAGCGGAGTATCTTACTCCCCAAAACTAGAGGCGAGCTCTGGCAATCGTCGTCGGGGACCTTGCCCCCTTCCCTTGACGACCCCTTGACGATGATGACGACACTGACACTACGAACGATGACGAAAACAATGCCGAATCCCCCTTTCCTCCCCTTACGCGTGGCTGGTTCTGACCAGCATGGGCTCCCCCCCCCCTATGCTAGAGTGGTGCATTATGACCTAACAGTTGACGCGTCCTTAATCCAAATAAACCAAAAATACTATGAACACCATCACTTTATTTTCTTTCCACTTAGAAAACAATATAATCATTAAACATTTCATTAAATCATCTCGTCAACTTTCAATATCACAGGCGGCGCAATTAGGCCTAACCGGTTGGAGCGCCCTAGTTTTGTCACTTCGTCGTCGCTAACTCTAATAACACTCAGCTCCACCCAAGGCGGGGTGGCTAAGTCTCGTCGCCTGCGGCTGGATCTGGACAGCACGTCCGCTCGCCTCACGCAGCTCACGGCAACCTCAATCTACCACCCATCCCCGCCAGTCTGAGTAAACACACGTGTTTTATCAAGTCTCTTTGAGCATGATATTTACAGAGAAACCAAACCGGCCAATATTTATCCGTCAACATTCGCTCGGCAAACAGAGACCATACATAGTAGGCACCCACTTCCCTAGCCATTGCAGTTGAAGCGAGGAAATCAATAGCGTGCCAGATGAAAGAGGCCTAGTGTGCAAATATTAGACGTCGTCGCGATGGCCTCGGGGCCTGACACGTGCTTGTTAAATATAGACAGGCACAAAGGGGTGCTTCAAGATAGGTGATCTTGAAAAGAATGCTTGAAGTATGACGTAGTTCAAGGTCGGGGCGTTGCTAAGGGTTTGATCTATAGAAGTATCGTAAGATAACTTCGGACCAGACGTATCTGAAGATGTATCTACATAAGATACAAGATAGTTAGAAAAACACCTGACAAAACAAATACGTTTCGAAACCGAATAAGGATATAGATAAAAGTATTATCATGCATAAGATGACCGGTTTAGGTCGGTAGGATAAAATTCAGGTTTAACGCGAAGCAGACGAGAAATTTTGATCAAATTCACGATCGATAGAATTTTTGTAAGGTTGAATTTGACCCAGAGCATGTCGCTGTTAAACGTAAAAAGCGAGAAAAGAGATAAAGCTCATCTCGCAAACATCAGCTAGGAAATCGAATATATTACTCCCAGAAAACTAGTGGTGAGCTCTGGCAGTCGTCATTGAGGACCCCTCCCCCTTCTCTTGACTACCTTCTCGACGACGGCCGCCATGACAACACGAACGGTGACAAAGTGCCACAGTTTGTTGAATAAAAGGCACAAAATTGCTAATCAGTAATTATAAAATTATAATCACTGATTAAAAAATCATATTAAAAACACCAAATAAAAGACCATGCTAAAGACATAGATAAGCTCTTATAGGAGATGTCCACAAGATTAGTGATCTTATGAAGAAGAAACAATAGAATGTACCCAATATGATGCCTTGCGCACGCAAATTGGCTATAAAACTCATGTATTCAAATCATCATTTGGTACAAGACATCCAATTCTATTTAGAAAAACTAACCTCTAAGGGTTATATAATAGAGTTTTGCTGGATACCTGGACACTGGGCATAGAAGGAAATGAACACGCTGATCGGGCTACTAAAGAAGCTTCCCAGCGTCGCGACGATGATTTAACCGTACATCATATGCTAGCAGAATGTACCGAATATGATGCCTTGCGCACGCAATTTGATCTCTCCCATTCATATGAAGAACTTCTATCATATTATGATAACGGCGACAAACTTTCTAAATTTCTCATCCATTTAATTCACATCATACACATTTCTTTAATTTATTTATTTTCATTTACATACATATTTATTTTGCTATTACTTTCATCGTCATCAATTTATTTTGTTATTTATACACTTAGAAAACAATCTAATCATCAAACGCACCATTAACTCTTCTCATCAACTTTCATTCACAGGCGGCGCAATATGACATAACCGGTTGAAGCGCCCTAGTTTCTCACGTCGTCGTCTCTCCCAATCAAAATATTTATAATCAAAAGAAAAAAAGAGAAAAAAGAAAAATACCGTTTTCATGTGTTGCAAGTTCTTGAAATGAAGAACTTGCAACACATGAAAACGGCGAAGAGCTCTCTAGATTTATTATTCAAAGTAATTTGTTTAATCAAAACAGAACAACGTCTAATTTCTAATTCAATTAATTTGTTTATATCAAATTTTTTCATATTTTTTCTTTCTTTTTCTAAACTGAGAAAATACCATAATGTAAAAATCAAACACAACAAATTCAATGTATTAACTTAAAATACCAAATGCGACGCAATATTATGTCCTTACCGGTTGTAACGCCCTAGTTTCTCACGTCGCCTAACCTCTTGGTAATAAACGTTGTGTTACATAAAACAAACCATAACAATTTCCCATGCTATTTTCTGTACTTGGACCGGACATTACGAGTATGACAGGGGCCAGATGATTATGAAACTTGACACCTGGCCGTCTAACTCAGTTGCAACGTCACTCTCCCGTCAGCCCTCAATCACACGGACGGGGGGATGTAATTACATACGGCCAAACCCAACTAGCCGCATAATCACATGCAAATCTAATCGTGTCAATTAATAGCAGGGACGTTATGAGCGGAGGTATTTGTGACAGTTCTAGTTGTGTCTACGAACACACGCGTTCGCTTTGAACCCGGCATTGTGGAGCCCGCCACGTGAAAAGAGTTGTTTTCTAAATTTACATTATTTATTACACATAAACTGGATTTTATAAAGTAAAATCAAATATATTTTATAATTTAAGAGGATATAGGACACCACAGATGTATACAATTTGTGGTAATTGTCACGGAAGTAGAAATCTCATCCATAGTCATCTATTTAACAAAATTTAATTTACATCATACACATTTCATTTTCACATTTCATTTTCCATTCACAAACATAACTTTTATTTTGCTATTACTTCATCATTTTATTTTCTTATATATACACTTAGAAAACAATCTTATCATCAAACACACCATTAACTCATCTCATCAACTATCATTATCACAAGCGGCGCAATATGACCCAACCGTTTGAAGCGCCCTAGTTTCTCACGTCGTCATCTGTCATTGATATCAATTACTCCAAAGAAACATTTTTCCACATCCTTTTTTTAAATCATTACAACAATTAAGTTGTTTAGGATTTACGATTTTGTTGGTAAATCTAAACTTGACCATATTCGTGAATTTATTCTGGCTGATTAAAATAAAATATTAAAAATCCATTACTGTACGGCTGTCCATGTATGCTTTATGGACAAGTATGTAAAGTTGCATATATGTCGGATTCTTTCTGGCTGAGCGAATAGGTAAGTGCCAACTGCCAAATGTGTCCTATAAAAATATGGTAGTTTAGTTTTTTGTTTCATTTTTGACATACATCAGTTCTGACAGTTCAATTTATGTGTATGCATATTTTTAGTCGACCCTCTCCGTTATTAAAGATCTTGATGTCAGTGGGAGACTTAGTAAAATAGGTCGTAACCAACCCTGTCACCAACCCTGTGCAAGGTGCCCAGATACCGCGCGTACCAACGCTCTCGGTGTTGTATGTACGAATATTTGTGTTTGTGTAGAAAAGTGTTGGGCCCGGGGTAGAATTGTCCCAGACCATGGTCTGCTAATCGTACAAGGCGAGGAAAGAGAAGAAGTCCATCTCGCAAACATCTACTAGTAAGAGAGGGGAGAGTATTACTCCCCGAAACTAGAGGCGAGCTCTGGCAATCGTCGTCGGGGACACCTCCCTCCTCCCTTGACGACGTTCCCGACGACGATGACAATGGCAAAGACGACGACGACAGCGACGTGACCACCCCCTTTCCTCCCCTTACCCGTGGCTGGTTCTGACCAGCATAGGACTTTCCTCATTACATCCCCTAGATTAGAGTGGCGAACTAAGACCTAACGGTTGACTCACCCTTAAGGTGCGTTTATTGTCCGGCGTTTCACGCGTCGTGGTAGCTGCGGCAATGCCAACAACTCAACTCTCTTGAACTCTGTTCAACTTTTCTCTCGCGGTAAGGGCGATTGTTTTTGTTGGTTTGTTGATAATCCTTGACAAGAAGTGGCGTTGTAAACGTTATCTCATCTGATTCTGACGCTACTGGTGCACCTAGGATCGTAGGATATCTAGAAGAAACTCTGATTATAAATGTGGAGGTAAGAAGTCTAGTGCTCTGTGGGACCCGAAACGATAACGGCGACAAACTTTCTAAATTTCTTATTCAAAGTAATTTATTAAAAAAAAAAATCTCTTCATACACATTTCCTTTAGTAATTTATTTCCATCCAAATAAATAACTTTTTTCATATTATACTATATTATCACCATCATTTTATTTTTATTCACTTAAAAAACAATATAATCATCAAACACCATAAACTCATTTAATTAATTTTCAATATCGCAGGCGGCGCAATATGACCTAACCGGTTGAAGCGCCCTAGTTTCTCACGTAGCTCGTGTGTCGAATAAGTTACCGATTTTTTCGCTATGTGTACCTACCACGTTCACAGAGACACTTATCAACCTGGCACCTCCACCAAGAAGACTTGAATGCTAGAGGAAATTCTATTTATATCCTTTGAAATGAGAGTTCTTCACAGTTCTCTTGTTCGAACAACGTCGTATTGTCTTCCTTTGTAAACCAGTTTCATTAGGTGCGAGGGTTAACATAAAGTAACTCGAGAAAACTACGAGGATTCGTCTCACATGACTCGAGCAAAGTCACCCACGTGAAGGCGATATCAATATTAATTAGAACCATCTCATCCATATTCGCCGGCATCACCATCTAGGTCAACGCCAAACCTCGCATGCCTCACATCAAAGGGGTGGGAATACCTCGCCTAACAAGGGACGTCCGGGGAAAACATCGCAGATCCTCTTTCCGACGTTGCCAATCAGAGAAACGAGCAACAAAACGAGCGGCTTAGAGGACGCACGGTCGATATAATTGGCAACGTTCGAGGAGGCGGTGTTGAATTGCAAGTATAGAATCAAGAAGGCCGAGGGTTGAGGGAAGTGTACAGCCGTGAGAAAAATTAGGTTTACGACGTGAGAACCCTTCCTCACCCTCTGGTTTTGACCAGCTTGGGATTTTTTTTCTTTTTCCGCATTATGACATAACGGTTGACGCGCCCTTGAAAATCAACTTTTTTTAAAAAGATTGTATAATATGTTGGTTATCTCCCCATCCCCCTTCGGTCGCGGGGTAGAATTTGGGCACGGTTATTTCTGTGCCTTCGTAGTAGAAGGCGAGCAGGGAGGTAAACTTCATCTCGAAAATATGAGTTGGTAGAGGAGCATGTTATTTCCCGAAACTAGAGGCGAGCTCTGGCCGTAAAGGTGAGACATCCAACCCCTGATCTGTCCAGCGCTCGTGTCATCCCCACTTCCCCATGGGATAGAGTGGCGCATTATGTACTAACGATTGACGCGCCCTTAAAGTTTAAACTATAAATAGTCTCAAATAAATTTGCCACTTCTCCTAATAGCTTGTCATTTACCGTAAGTAAGCTCGTATCTGCAAGGTTTTTATCATTGCTAATCATGTGAAGAACTTCTATCTTATATTATGCCAATGGAATAGAGACAAACTTTTAACATCCCAAGGAATCTGTGTAACCAAATTGAATTCGCATCCAAATATTATATTTTAAAATAAAAAAATATTCATTTTTTACTGTTATCATTATGCAATTTTAATTTTAATTTTATAAACTTGACAAACAATATAAACAACAAATAAACAACAAATTTAATGTTTTAACATACAATATCACAGGCGGCGCAATAATATACCTACCCGGTTGAAACGCCCTAGTTTCATCGCGTCGTCGTGAGTGGGTGCTTGTTATTCTGAACGGGTAATTTACGCAAATCTGACTCGATCACTTCAGATCCCAACCAATCCTGCACCCGCTTACGAATACTTGATCTGAGATTACAGATCAGTGAACCGCCGATCAATCGGAGTGGAAGCTTAGAGGATTCGTAATCCCGTTTGAGTGGGAAATTGCGTTCTTTTCCAATTGATGCCAAATTGAGCTGGATGAAGATTATCGTCGAAAAGAAAGAGGCTACAACTGAGTGCTCGAATAAGATATGAAGTTAATTAGTAATTAGGTATTTTCAGTTGCCAGTGCCAGCGGAGCTCTAAATATACATTCTAAGTTATCGATGTGGAGAATTTGTGTTAGGATAGCTCAAGCTCACTTCAGGCAATAATGCTCATGTATTCAAGCAAAGATTTCAGTCATTTAGTATAGGGTTATATAATAGAGTTTTGCTGGATACCTGGACACGTGGGCATAGAGGGAAATGAACTAGCTGATCGAGCTTCTAAGGAAGCTTCCCAGCGTCGAGACGTTGATTTCAATCTAGGTCCCGTTCCAGACATCAAGAGTGGATTCAAGCAACGATTGTTGGATTTGCGACAAGTATGTTGGGATGTGGTGAAAATAACAAATTGCGTAGTGTGATGCCCACATTGACTAATAAAATTCGTCCACCTACGTCTCGACTCTCACGTAGAGAAGAGGTGGTATTGTCCAGAATTCGAATAGGCCACACACGTCTAACTCACGGATATCTCTTAACCAGAGAAAAGGTTATTCCTAAATGTGAGTCTGGGCCCGGGGTAGAATTAGCCCAGAGCATGGCTCTGCTAATCGTAAAAGGCGATTGAAGAGAAAATATCCATCTCGCAAAAATCAGCTAGTGTGCAATGGAGTATTTTACTCCCCGAAATTAGAGGCGAGCTCTGGCAATCGTCGTCAGGGACCTTGTCCTTCCCTTGACGACTCCGGCGACGATGACAATGACACACAACGAACGATGACAAAGACGATGACGACCGCGATGTGAGAAACCCCCCTTCCTCCCCTTACCCGTGGCTGGTTCTGACCAGCATGGGGCCCTCCTCCCCCCCCCCCCCCTTAGGCTAGAGTGGTGCATTATGACCTAACGGTTGACGCGTCCTTAATCCAAATAAACCAAAAAAAAAAAATCCTAAATGTGACACATGTGATGCACCTTAAACCGTACATCATATGCTAGCAGAATATACCAAATATGATGCCTTGCGCACGCAATTTGATCATATGAGGAACTTCTATCATATGATAACGGCGACAAACTTTCTAAATTTCTCATCCAAGTAATCAATTTAACAAAATTTAATTCACATCGTACACATTTCTTTAATTTATTTATTTCCATTTACATAAATAACTTTTGTTTTGCTATAACCCCGTCTGGGCCCGGGGTAGAATTGGCCCAGAGCATGGCTCAGCTAATCGTTCAAGGCAATTCAAGAGAAAAAGTCCACCTCGCAAACATCAGCTAGTAAGCGGGGAGTATATTACTCCCCGAACCTAGAGGCGAGCTCTGGCACCTTCCCTTGACGACCCCCCGGCGACGATGACAATGACACAACGAACGATGACAAAGACGATGACGACCGCGACGTGAGAAACCCCTGTTCCTCCCCTTACCCGTGGCTGGTTTCTGACCAGCATGGGCCCCTCCTCCTCCCCCCCCCCCCCTTAGGCTAGAGCGGTGCATGACCTAACGGTAGACGCGTCCTTAATCCCCCCCAAAAAAAAGTAATCATGTGTTTTTGCCTAAATAACATTTGTTGAAGAATCTTTTTCTCCGTGTATTGGTAAGGTCTAACTCGCAAACATCTAGTAAAAGGAGAATTTCACTCCCAGAAACTAGAGGGAAGCTCTGGCAATCGTCGTCGAGGACACTTCCCCGTACGACCGATGACAATGACAACGAACGATGACAAGACGATGACGACCGCGACGAGAGAACTCCCCCTTTCCTCCCCCTACCCGTGGCTGGTTCTGACCAGCATGGGCTCGTCCTCCCCCCTCCCTAGGTTAGAGTGGTGCATTATGACCTAACGGTTGACGCGTCCTTAATCTAAATAAAAATGAAGCGCCCTAGTTTCTCACGTCGTCGTCGTCGTCGTGAGCTTACATTCGGATAATCATTTGACCTCTTAGAAAGAGATAAATATTAAATTTACTCCTCGAAGCGAAGGAGAACTGATCAACCCATCATGGGCTGGGGTAGGCCAGCTCACCCGGCATAGGTACTAGGCGACTGAAGTGCAGTACAAATAATCCTAGTTCCGATGTTCATAGATCTAAGATCCTTGTGAATTGTTAGGTATGTTAGAACATACAGTGAGCGTAGGCGAAGAGGATATGTGGTAGGGTTTGTCAGGGATATGCCTAGCTTGGATGGGTGTATGTTAGAACATACAGTGAGCGTAGGCGAAGAGGATATGTGGTAGGGTTGTCAGGGATATGCCTAGCTTGGATGGGTGTATGTTAGAACATACAGTGAGCGTAGGCGAAGAGGATATGTGGTAGGGTTGTCAGGGATATGCCTAGCTTGGAGGGTGTATGTTAGAACATACAGTGAGCGTAGGCGAAGAGGATATGTGGTAGGGTTGTCAGGGATATGCCTAGCTTGGATGGGTGTATGTTAGAACATACAGTGAGCGTAGGCGAAGAGGATATGTGGTAGGGGTTGTCTAGGGATATGCCTAGCTTGGATGGGTGTATGTTAGAACATACAGTGAGCGTAGGCGAAGAGGATATGTGGTAGGGTTTGTCAGGGATATGCCTAGCTTGGATGGGTGTATGTTAGAACATACAGTGAGCGTGGGAAGAGGATGGGTAGGTTGTGGGAATGCCTAGCTTGGAGGGTGTAGAAACATAAGTGAGCGTAGGCGAAGAGGTATGTTGGGTAGGGTGGTGGGTTGCTAGCTTGATGGGTGTATGTTAAAAAGTAGGGTAGGCGTAGGGTATCTAGTTGTTGGGGTTGAAACATGGAGGGAGTTAGGAATAATGTGGTAGGTTGAGGATTTTTCCTTGTGGGTGTATGTGAACATAGGTGGGAGAGGATATTGGTAGGTGTCGGGATAGGCTTGGATGGGTGTATGGAAATACAGTAGCTAGGGAAGAGGTATGTAGTAGGGTGTGGGGAATGGCCTAGTTGGATGGGTGTATGTTAAACATACAGTGAGCGTGGCGAAGGATAGTGGTAGGTGTCAGGGATATGTAGTTGGGGGTGTATGGAACCATATGAGGGAGTGAAGAGGATAGTGGCGTTGAAGGGATTTTGGTGGTGGGTAGTAATTGGTAGGGTGTAGGAACCAATGTGGTAGGGTGGGATATTAGTTGAGGGTTGAACAAATGAGGGTAGGGTTGAGGAATGGTGGAGGGTGGTAGGGTTGGAGGGTGGATAGAACGGTGGTTGTCAGAATATTGGAGCGGTGTGGAAGAGTGTGGGGGTGTATGATATGTAGTTGGAGGGGTATTAGACAGGGGGTAGAGGATATGTGGTAGGTGAGGGGGCCTTATTGGATGGGTTATGTTAGAACATACAGGAGGTAGGCGAAGAGGATGTGGTAGGGTGCGGGATATGTAGTTGGAGGGTGTGTGAAATACAGTGGGTAGGAAGGATATGGGGGGTTGTCAGGGATATTGCTAGTTGGTGGGTGTATGTTTAACTAAGTGATTGGGACAGAGGATATGGTGGGTGTCGGGATGCTTGGAGGGTGTATGTTAGAAACAAGTGAGTAGGCGAAGAGGATATGGTAGGGTTGTCAGGGATAGCCTAGTTGGATGGGTGTATGTTGAACAACAGGGGTGGCGAAGAGGAAGTGTGGGGTTTGGGTGGGATATGCCTAGCTTGGATGGGTGTATGTTGAACATACGTGAGCGTAGGCGAAGAGGATATGGGTATGGTTGTCAGTGGATTTGGATGGGGAGTTAAAACAGAGGTAGGGGAGGATGTGGTGGTTTCAGGGAATGCCTATTGATGGTGTATTGAACAACATGAGCGTAGGGAAGAGGATATGTGGTAGGGTTGTCAGGATTGCTAGTTTGGAGGTGATGTGAAATACAGTAGCGGGCGAAGAGGATATGTGTAGGTTGGTCAGGGAAGCCTATTGAATGGGTAGTAAATGTTAGAATATCAAGGTAGCTAGGCAAGGGTGGGGTTGTCGGGATAGTCGTTGGAGGGATGATTGAACACAGTGAGCGTAGGCGAAGAGGATATGTGGTAGGGTTGTCAGGGATATGCCTAGCTTGGATGGGTGTATGTTAGAACATACAGTGAGCGTAGGCGAAGAGGATATGTGGTAGGGTTGTCAGGGATATGCCTAGCTTGGATGGGTGTATGTTAGAACATACAGTGAGCGTAGGCGAAGGATATGTGGTAGGGTTGTCAGGGATATGCCTAGCTTGGATGGGTGTATGTTAGAACACACAGTGAACGTAGGCGAAGAGGATATGTGGTAGGGTTGTCAGGGATATGCTAGCTGGATGGGTGTATGTTAGAACATACAGTGAAAGTAGGCGAAGAGGATATGTGGTAGGGTTGTCAGGGATATGCCTGGCTTGGATGGGTCGTGTTTGACATTGCATTTTCAGACACTAAAAGTTGTAAAGTTGTTTCTGGTGTTGTGTTTACGTTTACTGACAGTCTAGGGAAATTTTCTTCAGTTGGTAATACTGCATCTTCCTTCCCGCCATTTTCCAAAGATTCACCGCCACATAAATAGTCGAAACGTGGCATGGTGACTTCTCAAGAAGGCGAAGAACCAAATTCATTTATTTTCCTATTCTTTAAGGCCGAGACAATGACGACCTCCCCGACGACAACGACTACGATAAAAAGAACGATGACGATGACGACCACGACGAGAGAACCCCCCTTTCCTCCACCTACCTGTGGCTGGTTCTGACCAGCATGGGCCTTTCCCCCAATGTCCCGTAAGCTATAGTATGCCGCTTTGTGAGTTAACAGTTTACGCACACCTAATCCAAATAAACATAGTAGGTTTGTGAGGCAACACGTTTTCTACGTGACCATAACTAGAAGAAGAGTTTTTTTATTTATAATTATTAGTGTTATTATTTATCCAAATGAACATAGTAGGTTTGTGGGGCAACACGTTTTCTACGTGACCATAACTAGAAGAAGAGTTTTTATTATAATTATTAGTGTTATTATTGTCCCAAATGAACATAGTAGGTTTGTGGGGAAAACACGTTTTCTACGTGACCATAACTAGAAGAAGAGTTTTTTATTTATAATTATTAGTGTTGTTAATTTATCCAAATGAACATAGTTGGTTTGTGGGGCAACACGTTTTCTACGTGACCATAACTAGAAGAAGAGTTTTTTTATTTATAATTATTAGTGTTGTAATTTATCCAAATGAACATAGTAGGTTTGTGGGGCAACACGTTTTCTACGTGACCATAACTAGAAGAAGAGTTTTTTATTTATAATTATTAGTGTTGTTATTTATCCAAATGAACATAGTAGGTTTGTGGGGCAACACGTTTTCTACGTGACCATAACTAGAAGAAGAGATTTTTATTTATAATTATTAGTGTTGTTATTTATCCAAATAAACATAGTAGGTTTGTGGGGCAACACGTTTTCTACGTGACCATAACTAGAAGAAGAGTTTTTTATTCATAATTATTAGTGTTGTTATTTACCATTACCACCTAGACCCCCCGCTAATGTTTTGCCTGACGTAATATTCAGTCTTCCTCCTCGGCTGCGTGTTTAGTTTCCCTCGATGTTTTAGTCGGTGGATGAGTTTGAATTTTAAAATAACCACAAACTTTGTCCAAACTCGAAAACTCGCCATGCACCAAAGAAAGAGAGAGAGAGAGATTGAGAACAAGGAACTCATTATAAATCACAAACTCGTCTTCAAAATCAAAATAAGACGTTAAATCCTTCCGAAATAATTAACAGGGAAGTACGCGCGCCGTGGAATCTAATTAAAGCGGGCTTAGGTGGGCTTACACGTAATAGGACCTCGTCTTGATCACCAGACGAGGAAAGAAACCGAGACCCACGCGAGATGGTTAACACGAAGGCATCAATTTACATTTCAAAATCTATTATTCGCGTTGTCTTGTTGGCGGAGTCAATTCAATTCAATTCAATTAATTTATTCATTTGATCGATACATGGTAACAGATATAACCCCTCTTGGAAGAGAGGGAATGAATAATCCTTAATAACTATTATGTTCCTGAATATGATATACATGATAATGATGGAAAATATAAATACTATAATATGTAAAAGCGGAATTTGAAAATAAGCGAGTTACTTATGATAATGATATTGATATATATTAATTTACGATAGTATAACTGAAGTAGAGAATTGTTCGATGAGGTTATTTACAATTAGTGCAAGATAATGGTACAGATAAAAGTAAGAGACATAATGATCTGGAGGCAAATAACTAAAAAATAGTGACCATATAATATTACAATGTTAGTTGACTTTGAAACAGGTGATATATCATTGCTGACTTTTGCTAGAATAATTGTTTATTATTTATTATTATTGTTGTTTATCCTTGTTGTTATTACATTTTTTAACAAGAAAAGGCGTCGACGCTAGCAAATATTTTGCTAAAACACTTGATACCTTTGTGTAAGTCTCGTGCCGCGAAGAGCCTTGCTAAATTACGTGAAAACTAACATGGCACTTGTAGTTGGTTCTCCCATAAGTACGCCTTACACATGGAAGGGAAATGACTTACTGGGCAGTCTTTGAGGGCGGGGCGGCAGGTCGTTCCATGGGTTAACAACCCGAAAAGAAAAAGCACGTCGGCCAAGCACTCCTTTGGCCGGAGAGGGTTGGAGGCGGGGGTGCCTAATATCGTCGCTTCTCAACACCGCGGCCCTGGTTGATGCGCGCCGCACACGTCAAATCAGTGGCGCCACTGAGGCATCTTTTAAAAAACACCAGATCGGTGTATTGCAGGTGCATGGTCATTGGCATAACCTGCTTCTGGTCACAGGGTGGGGGGATGTTACGGCCATGTATGAAATGCAATGCCCTTCTCTGCACCCTCTCAAGCTTGGTAGTGTTCTCAATGGTGGTTGGGTGCCATGCGGGGAGGCCGAAAGTCATGGTGGGCTTAACTAGCGACAGGTAGGCCATCCTCTTGACGCGCGGCGTGCACCCGTTCAGATTGCGGGCCGCGAAACCCAGCACCTGCGCCGCCTTGGCCCGCACAATATCGGTGTGAACGTTCCATCGGAGGTCGCTTGTGATGTGCATTCCGAGGAGGCGCTGCTTGTCGACGTACTCGAGTGGGACACCATCTATGGTGTACAGGAAGTATAGTGGGGTGCGCGCGCGCGTGATGTCCATCATCTTGCACGTTGCACTTGAGGGCGTTGAGCGACATGCCATTGTTGTCGCACCAAATCTGAATGTCGTCTAGGTCTGCTTGAAGGGCGTCTGCATCCTCTTGGGTGACCACGATGCAGTACAGGGTGACGTCGTCAGCGTACTGGAGCATTTGGATCCTTGCCGAGGTAGGGAGGTCGGCTACGAAGACGTTAAACAGCAGGGGGCCAAGCACACTTCCCTGGATGACGCCCGAGGGCACGTCCCGGAATTCTGAGCGCTCGCCGTTGAACTGGACGAACTGCGTGCGGCCGACAAGGAAACTCTCGAACCACCTAAGCAAATTGCCCTTAATGCCATAATGCTCGAGCTTGGATAGTAGACGCACGTGCGGCACTTTATCGAACGCTTTAGACCAATCGAGAAAAACACAGTGAATGTGAGCTCCGCTATGCTCGTCCAGCGCTTGCCGTCCATGCATCAATGGCGCCGGCTAGAAGAGTGGTGCAAGAAACGGCGCTGTCGAAAGCCGTGCTGCGCCGCAGGGATGACGTTTTGGCTCTCAAGGAACTCGCTCGTCCGGTCTCGCACAAAACGTTCCATCGTCTTACGACCAGTGAGGTGATGCTGATTGGCCTGTAGTTCTTTATGTCTCTCTTGTCGCCGTCTTTGTAGATCGGTGCCACAGACGCCGTTTTCCATTCCGTTGGAATGCCCTGTTCAAGCGCCATGTTGAAGAGGTGGGCAAGTGAGTCGCAGAAGAGCGTTAGCGGAATTTTTTAGCAGGATTGCAGGAACGCCGTCTGGACCCGCTGCGGTATTAGCCTTGGTCCCCCGGAGAAGCTTTTTTATGTCAGCGGGCAAGCAAGTCAGCTCGCTCATGGTGGGCTGCTCTGAAATCTGGGTGGCGGGCGCGTTTCCCTGATGGACGGGGAAAATGTTATCCGCCCGCGAGAAATTGCTCTGGAATGCCTCACTGAAACAGGCTGCCACCTCCTTAGGGTCTGTCACGGTTCTTCCCCCTACCTTGAAACTCGCTGCATCGTTTGGAATAGTTGCCTTAGAATTAATGTAGCGCCAAAAGAACTTTCTGCTGTCTGCACCTCGCCCAAGTCCCCACATCCAGTTGTCCTTGGCCGTCCGGAGGGCCACCTGTGTTGATCTTCTGGCAACAAGATAGGCCTCTCTTGCGTCTCTCAATTTAGTTTCCCGCCAACGGGCAAACAGTCTGTCCCGGATGTCGATCATCTTTTTTATGTTCTTGCTTAGCCAAGGGAGGAGTCGGCGCTTGTTTCCCCCTACTCTCCTTTTCGGAACATGCTCTTCTGCGCACTCGAAGACGATACGCTTCCAGTTTTCCCACGCTTCGTTGACGTCATCCAGCTGCAGCACCTCCGGCATTCGTTCAGAAAGCGTTTCGTTCAGGGCTGGCCAGTTTGCTTGGTGAAATCAAGAACCTCTCGGGCTGCACTCACTGGACGGATGGCAGTCAGTGAGAGGGTGGCTAGAACAGCGTTCGTGATCGCTCACGCCCGCCACCACCTCCACCATCGACACGATGCTGGGCGCATCGCAGAGCAGCAGGTCGATTGTCGTCTCACTCGTGTTGGTGATTCTGGTTGGCCTCAGTGACCAGTTGAGAGAAAGCCAGTTCAGCAAAAGCAGATATAAAATCCTTGGCGGTTCTATCACGCCCTTCCGGTGGGTCCGAACGCCAGCATATGTTGAGATTAAAATCGCCAAACAAGAGGCAGCCATCGAAACTTGGCTGCACAGCAGCAACTAGGTCCAGGGAGTGCAGAAAGTCGGCGTTTTGGGCTGCATCTAGGCATGGCGGACGGTATGCTGACCCCACGAGAAGTCGCAGGTTGCCGACTTTGATTTCCGCCCAGACAACCTCAGCTCGGCTCTCGAGGTGACTAAGGCGCTTGGCTGCAGGTGAGGTCGAATCGCTAGAAGGACGCCGCCACCCCAGGACGACGTAGTCTCTTGGAAGGAACTCGTGGTTTTTGACGTCCGTAGTCAACCAAGTCTCATTCACCGCACAAATGTCAGCCGAATGGGACAGCAGAAAAGCAGCTATGTCTGCAGCTCGTTTACGGTTCTTTAAGGAACGGGCGTTAAATCCGATTAGCGTGACAGCATTTTTGTTTGCTGAGCGTCTCGGCGGTGGCATTTGAGGGGGGCTTTGTGTCTCTTCCGGAAGGCTCCAGAAAGAGTCATTCAGCTCGGGGAGGCTGCACGTCCAGCATTTGAAATTGTTATTTTTGCGGAAAACATTTGCCTCTCTATCGCTCCAACAGTTATTTCATGAGGCAGGTCCTGTGGTAGAGCCGACCGCACCCCTCCGCAAAATATCTTTTATACCATTTTTTCCTGCCGACTTTGTCACACAGCAAGCATGTTGCTTGCAATATGACGGGTGGCATTAAAAAGATTAAGAATGTACCAACCAAGGATGTACTTTACTACCATGTAGAGCCTTTTGCCGAGTTACATACACACGAAATTGAAGAAATGTCAACAATAATACCACTTTTTTTTTTTTTTTTTATAATTGAATTGTTTATTATTTATCATTGTTTATTATTTACATGGAGAGGAAGTCACTAACCGAGTAGAAGCTGTTACTGTTATAATACCCCCGTTTGGGTATGGGGTAGAATTTGGCCAAGGGTATCTTTCTGCCGATCGTAGACTTCGAGAAAAGAGACGAATAGGCTACCAGGTCGCCAATATCTGCTAGGAAGAAATGGAGTATGTTTCTGTTTGGGCTGGCTGTCGTCATCGGGGAACCCCTTCCCAAGACGTAGACGACGTCCCAACGACGAGAAGACGACATGAACGATGACAAAGACGATGACGACCGCGACGTGAGAACCCCCCTCTTCTCCTCTACCCGTGGCTGGTTCTGACCAGCATAGGCTCCTACCCCCCACATCCCCAGGCTAGAGTAGTGCATTATGACCTAACGGTTGACGCGTCCTTGATCCAAAAAAAACAGGAATTTATTTAACAAAATGTAATTCACACAAACACATTTTTTCCAGATAAATAATTTTCTTTTGCTATTCTATCACCAACATTTGTTTTCTTTTCTTTTATAAACTAAGAAAACAATAGAATAATCAAACACACCATTAACTCATTTCATTAACTTCCAATATCACAGGCAGCGCAATATGACCTAACCGGTTGAAGCACCCTAGTATCTCACGTCGTCGACATTACCAATCTTTCCTGCAAAATAGACAAGAAATGAAGATGGCAAAGAACTTTTACACAATCAGATCTTTGAGCGAATTCTTCACTAAGAAATGTACTGTCAATCATAATAAGATGAACATATTTACTCGTCAAATTATTCCTGTATCCTAAAGACAAATTTAAATATCAATTATCATTCGATACCATTCCCAAACTGCATCTTCCTCTTCTTTTTTATGTGTGACATGTGATGGACTTTTAACCGTGGGCTTACATCATATGCTAGCAGAATGTACCAAATATGTTGCCTTGCGCGCAATTTGATCTCTTCCAATCATATGAAGAACTTCTATTATATGATAACGGCGACAAACTTTCTAAATTTCTCATTCAAAGTAATTTATGTAACCAGAATATGTAATTCACATCAATAAACACGTTTCATTTTTTTATTCATATAAAAAAAATTCTTTGCTATTCTATTATCTCTTATCAATTAACTTTATTTTAAAAACTCTTATCAATAACTTAAAATATCACAATGTTTTATCAAGTTTCAAATGTACCCCTGCTGTACCCTGCTGTCAACCTTAAAAAACATTTTTGTGGGAAGCCTGCCCAGGGTGCAATTCATGCCCCTCTTCAGGTGTCTAACTAGGTATGTTGCGGATAGGATATTGTGAAGAGATGTCCGAGAACAGTTTAAGAGGACTCAATCCCTTGCATTCGCATTAAAGGGGTATTTAACCGCAAAACTCAAAAAATATATTTCATTCAGGCTAACTAGTAATGAATTTAGCAATTAACAGAAAAATTATTGGGGCCACCATGACCTCCCAAAACATTGTCAAACATGACATTTTTCGAGCTAGGTTCCATCGGCAAAAATCTCCCATAAGAAATAACATGGGGACGATCTTTATGCCCGTGACCTTGTAATAATAATTGTAACATAAATAATTGTAATTGTAATTATAATAATAATAATAATAATAATCAAACACACCATTAACTAATCTAGTCAATTGTCATAAACACAGGCGGCGCAATATGACCTAACCGGTTGAAGCGCCCTAGTTTCTCACGTCGTTCGTTCGTTGGAGGATTTTGATCCAAAATCATATTGGCCATTATTGACGTACTCGACAGCCTTTTCTGTAATCCTCTATATTTTGTTTCGTAATTTGGGCAAGTGGTTCGGTCAAAATATGCTGGTTACCAAGATGGGGTGTGATTTTGGAATGCATATTTTTGCGTGTTTGAGGGTATATTTAGGCACAGTTTCAAGACACGATGTTATTAAAGGGGCATTTTAGATTAATACTATGCTCTAGTATCTATGTGGACCAAAAAAGAAGCAGGTTAAAGCCGATTTAGGAAATTTTCCACCCCTTTCCCGTGGCTGGTTCTGACCAGCATGGGCCCCCCTCCTCCCAATATCCCCTATAGGCTAGAGTGGTGCATTATGACCTAACGTTGACGCGTCCTTAATCCAAATAAACCAAAACCAAAATCCAAAAACACCAATTTTCGCCAATTTCTGGATCAAATTTTTTTTTAAAATCGTGTTAAATCACAGTTACAAGATATAATTTTTTAAACGGTCATTTAAGTGTAGTATTGTGCTATAGATCACGTGGTAAAAAATAATTTTTGAAATTTTTAGGCCCCTTTAACGACTGGGGAAAACCTCGGAAAAAACCTTCAGTCAGAATTACCGGTCTCAACGGGATTTGAACCCGGGACCTCCCGAATCAGAGTCGAGCGCCATTTACTTTCTTTCACAGGCGGCGCAATATGACCTAACCGGTTGAAGCGCCCTAGTTTCTCACGTCGTCGTCGTTAACGCTCGAGCCGACACTGTCAACCTTTCATATAAGCATATCAAAATTTGCATATAAATAATGTGAACGTTACAAATTTATTGTGATATTTCGCCCTTTCTTCAAATATATTTTTCAAGCTTTTTTATATTATTATTTATCCCCCGTTTCCCGTATCCGTATCCCCCGAATTTACCCACCCGTTGAAGCGCCCTTTCCCACGGTCGTTT
>JAMZAV010006620.1:0-34457 GCA_024449915.1 Sweltsa coloradensis | reverse complement strand
AAAAAAGAAAAAACCCCAAATAAAAAAATAAAAATTATAAAGGCGGGGAAAATATTGTAATAAGGAGGGGACGTTTGCCTGCAGAAAGTTTTTATTAGGTTTTTTAAGGGTTGTGAAACCGATAAAAAAATTAAGTTTTAGTGTGACGTCGATTGTTATTGCTGAGTTTGGTTTTGTGGAAACAAAGTGAAAAATATTTTTTTCCCCACTTCAGTTTTATGTTTGTTTACCCAAAACGTGAGGGTACAACAATAAGCAAATAACTAGAACTAAACACGACTAAAACCTCTGAGAAATGGAGAAAGAGAGAGGGGGGGAATGAGTCAGGACAACTATTGAAGACGGCGGTGGAGACCACCCTGCTTGAATTATCAGCAAATTTTTTTTAATGATATCAGCATCCCCCGGGCTTTACTTATTTTTTTGGACCAGCAAAATTTACCGATATCGGTAAGATTTTGGCAATACTTTAAAAGCAGTTTTATGAACAGTAAAATTTTATATGATATCAGCACAATTATAGTGATATCAGCACAGATTGTGGTGATAGGCAGATTTTTGACTTTTTCACCACAGATTGGGATATTGGCAGGATCTTTTGACGATATCACCATATATGTATGCTGATATTGGCAGGATCTTTTGAGATACCACCACATATTGTAGGGTGATATTGGCAGGCCCTTTTTGACAATATCACCATATATGAGGGTGATACGGGCAGGATCTTTGCGATATACCACAGATCTGAGATCTTCACGCAGGTCCAAAAATGATGCCCTGGAAGCCTAGAACACATTTGGTTTTGTGAACACTGACACATAAAGCAAATCGAGTAAAATAAATTTAAATTTATGTTTACCAGCACTCCATTGGGCAAAAGACAATCCATTGTTTGGAGAGGCTAAATTGTTTGTACCCCTTGGACTAGGAGAAAAACCAAAAAAAAAGGAGGTACAGGTGGCGGGTTATGCTTCCGCCTAAGCTTTTTGGGACCAAAAACCCAAAATATAGCCACCCGGAGATGTGGTGTCGGAAAAATACCTCCTTCACAACACAATAAAAGAAACTTTAAAAATGGTACCCTAACTAATGTGGAAGGATATGGCCACATTGGATTTTGTATTACAGATGACATTGGGTACGGGTACAGGGGTTTCCGGAACCCCAACATTACCCAACCTAATAAAGGGTTTGATTTTTTTTTGAAAAGAAGTACATTTTTCCAAACATCAACGAACAGAAAAAGTGCAAAATTTACTGAAAAGCTTAAGTTGTGGACGTGAAAACAGAGAACGGCGTTGTAATTTATTGTTACAAAAACCGTTGGGGAGTTCCATAAAATATTAGGGTAGTTTTTTTTCGTTTTATTCAAAAAACAATTTGAGGGTTGGTTTGACCTTTAGTTCAAATTTAATGTTGTACGGTAGTAGATTGTTGCTTGTAGTTTTACTAAACAAAATTGTGCCTTTAAACTTTGATGGATTAGGGTTGTCCAAACCATCATTTACTACCCATGAGTCCCTTCCCAAATTTTTTATACCCAAAAAAAAATTTAAGTTCAAAAAATACAAATGATTTATTCACATTTACTACAAAGAAAACAGCATAGAATATATGGATAAAATTTCAAAAGGGCAAAATAGCATAGTTTATTGACTTTAAACTTTCAATTCATTTTGCAACGAAAGAGTAAAAAAAGTAAAATTTCAGTTGGTAGAATTTTTAAATAAATTGGCGTACAGTTAATGTGACAAAAAGAAAGTCTCTTCCATTTTTCTAAGGTTTGCTCCCTTTAAATCATTTTGTCAATTTTGTAGCTCAGGTAGCTGCGAATAGGAGCTAAACTCGACGGCGATAGTATTCCAGCGCAATTCGTTGATGTAGATCTGAAAAACAAACGCATTGAATTGAAATCGGAATGAAACAAAAAACATTTTAATTTTTGGTACCTAGTACCGTAGTTGTTTAGGGGGGAGGGGGAGGAGAGAGTTGCCACGCAAATGTCGTTCCTTTTTTACCTTTCCTTTCTTCATGAAAAAATGCAAAATAGTTTTGCTTAAAAAAGTCTCAAAACAGGTCTCAAGAACCAGCAAGGGTCAAGGCCTACATTTTTCGTCACAGAACACACGTAGTAGGCCCTAGGCCTAGCCTAGCCTAGGTAGCCTAAGTTTTTTATAGGCCTGGGCATATCAGTCCATTGTTGTGATGCTCGGACCCTAGGATCTAGGCCACTTCATGTGGCCTACATTGACGGTCCTCGGCGTCAGTCGTGCTTGAGCACTGCGCGTAGATGGCCAGTTGTACGGTGTTTTTTAGTTTTTCAACGTGTTTGCACGTACAAAACGACAATTTGCCATTGAAATGCTCGAAACTTCAATAATAGCAGGAGTTCGCGTTATCGCAAAATAGACCTAGCATTTCTTCACAAAAAATAAAAATGCTATTTTCTGGACCGTGATGTCATGAAACGCGAAGAAAACAAAATAAAAATGCGTTTGAAAGTCCATCGCACATAGGCCTATCGCAATTGCGATTTTTCAGTATCTCTACTAATTAGTAATTGCGCTAAAATATTTATTCCCCTATTGTATATGCTTATATGCTTATAGCAATCTGCGACAAATTGAAATGCACTGACTCTTATAAGACGCCGCGCACTAGGTACCGCTCCGGCCAGTGCATTGTTACTTCCCCGTTCGCGACCGACTCCGGTTCACCTTCGATTGCACGAGTAAGCAACTTTGCCGGTCAGCCCCGGACGGGGTAGAAGACAGTTCCAATTAAACAGAGCACTGTGTTGAGTTCGCTCCTTAAAAAATGCCTACTATGAGGTGTAGAATGCGACTGGGACTGGCGAACCGAGTGTCGCACTTGATACCACGGTGTTGAGCAGAGAGTAGGCCTATAGTGCGCGACAAATGGGACGGTACCGAAGTGATAATTCACACCACTCTGGCCACGGTACCGAACCAACCGCTTGTAATGCGCTCGGTGCTTAACCCAATTTTTTCAAAACCATTCAGTTTTCTAGGAACCTAGGCCCATAAAATAGTATCAAATTAAAGAAATTGGTCTGAAGATTGAATTCTGGTACCAAGATTTAAATTACCTTCAAATAATGCAGATTTTAAACATTTTGATATTATACCAAAGTAAAACAAATTTAGGCCTAGCCTAGGCCTAGCCTAGGCCTACATATTTATCTGTAATGGGGTTTGTTATATGCTACCTTTCAAGAACAATAGGCTAATAATAAATAATTATAAATTACCAACTTTTTAAACAGTGCATGGTAGGAAATAAAATACATTTGAATCTGCTATTGTCAATGTTACCCCTCAAAACCAAAGCTCCCAACTTTTGGAATAATGTTTCCAGTTAGGTACTTTGAAGACATATTACACATTTGTGTTACAATACCAAAGCCTCGTAATTATAAAAGACAAGTTTTCAATGACATAGGAATTAGTATTACAAAGAAGTAATACTCAAGAAATAATAAATAAAGTAATAATACAAAGTATTATCAGTATAGGCTACAGCACCTATGAAAGTAGATTTTGTTTTTAAGGTTTAACGTCCTCTATTGACATATGCATACTGCCATGCAACTTCTCCTTCAGGAGTTACAAGGTAATCTGCAATTCTATCCCGTAAACGGCAACTACCCTTGCTGCAATGTTCGAACCAAAACGGCCTACACGGGTGAAATTTGTATCCCTGCGGTTTCATCTCTCCACTCGCCATTCACACAATTACCATCTTCAGTGAACCTATCTATGAAGTTGTTGTGGCAATATATTCCTTCACTATCACTTCTTTTTAAATAGTTGTGTAGGCACACTGTTGCTTGAATTATACTTTGTGCTGTAGTTATCGAACACAAAATGGGTGATCGAAACACTCTCCACCTACTAGTAAGTATACCAAAAGCATTTCTATGGTTCGTCTGGCCCTTGATAACCTGTAGTTGTATATTTTCTTTATCTCTGACAAGAAACTTCCGGGATATGGTCTCATTAAGTAACTTTTCATAGGATAGCAGCATCTTCTATGAAAAAATATGGGATTACAACATTTGTTCCCACAATGGCTTCTGGATCTGGAATATTGACCTCATTATTTTCTAGTTTTTTATCCGCTTGGAGCTGCGGAAAATTCCACCATCACTTTCTGACCCAAAAGCACCAATATCAACCCAAGTGAAACAAAAGTCTGCATCACATAAAGCGAGTAATACAGTGCTAAAAAAGTTTTTATAATTATGACATGTTGTGCCAGAGTTGAATGGGCATTGGATTTGAACATGTTTCCCATACAATGCACCAAGAGTGTGGGGGAAGTTCCTTTTCTTCATATGTTGTGGCAATATTTTTCCATTCTTCTTGTGTAGGCTCTGGAAGATAAATGGGTTGCAATACTGCCCAAATAGCTTTGCATGTTTCGGGTATCACTTTGCTGAATGTTGATTTACCGACTCTAAACTCCCATGCAAGATTTTGAAAATACCCGCCGTGTGCCAGGTATTTGATAGTCATGGCCAAACGAAATCCTGGAGATAGAGGTTCCCTTCGGCTCCGTTTAACAACTTTGGTCTGAACATAGCCAACAGTTTATCAAACTGTACAGGAGTCATCCTCATGTACTTAATAAACATTTCTGCATCGGTGTTCTTTATGGTATTAAAAAGATTCCGGAATGCCCCCTTAGCTACTCTTTCAACATTAATTGGGCGAACCCACCACCTGAAATAAAAAAAGCTCTATGAGACTAAACTACATAGGTATTTTATCTTTAATAATCATATAGGCCTACCTATACACCTAATTAGGAAGAAATTAGACCCTTGTTAAAAAACAATCCAGGCCTAGATCCTACTAGTAGGCCTAGGACTTTTACATTTTAGCCTATAATAATATAATTGTATACAAAGTAAAAAGTCTACTGGGTCTAGACCCAAACCAGTGGCGTAGCTAGAAATCCAAAGGCCTAGGTGCAAGGCTACTCGATGGGCTTCATTGTCCTCTTGGCCCCCTTGAGGGCCCCGCGGGTCCTCAATTTCTCATGGTCTCGGTGTAACTAACTACACTCTTGCACCCCCTTTTCCTACGCCCTGACCCAAGCTTTTCAGTAAAATGAAAAGTTTGTGCAATGCCAACAGAGCATCCTAGATCTGTAACAGCTTACCTTCGTAGGGGTCCACTTAGCTGCTGATATACAATTACACTCGACAGAAACATAATTGTCGCAGCTAAAAAGTCTTCCATAGCTTCGTCCATTGTATTTCTTCTTTTTACAAACTCAACACTAAATAACACAAAGCCGCTTTCGTTTTTAGATAATTTCTTTCCTTTTAAAAACGAAAACTTAATGAATTAATGCGATCACAGATGAGACCGTAATGTCATTTGTTTTTCGTGTTCAAAATTTAAACATTATCAGGTGTACCAAATATGCGCTACAAATTAATAACAAAAATACATGTTAGTCAACCATTTTATTTTATTTCTTCCCGTCCGCTTCACGGGGTATTGTGCATCGTAGACCTTATCGTTAGCGTCTTCCCGTTCTCGTTGTCGTTCCCGTTCTCGTTACCGGGCAATTGTGCATCGGCCTTAAGGTAAGGTCTAGAAATGATTATGATTGATAAGGCTGACTAGATTACGCCTTGAAACACGAGGCCTAGGCCACTTATACACAATAATTTTATATTGATTTATTACTATTGATGGAGAGATAATTTTACTTACTTTCATCCATTTCTCTGGGGTTTTGGTAGCCCCCAATCCTGTCGAGTTGATTAAATTGGCCAATTTTGACCATATTCCGGACTCTTTTTGTTTACCTAAAGCGCCTAACAGACGTCCCGCAGCAAAATCTGCGTTCGTTATCATGAAGTCCAACATCATTTCCTTTTGATAGTCATCAAATCTTATTGATTTACTCATTTTAATATTACTTATCTGTGAAACAATTGTTTTATTTTTGACACAAACCGCCATTAATGTTATTTACCTTTTGCTTAATTCTGATTGGTTGAAATACTGTACGTGCTACGATGGCTCAGTCGCTTTGAAGTTTAACCGAATCCCTGTGCTCGTGACAACTGAACTTCTCACTTGGCTTTCAGAATCGCTCTTTTCACGTGATTTTTTTCACGTGAAATGATAACTTGTCACAGCGCCGTGAAGTGACAACTACCACATAGTTACAGAATGTCGAACATGCGCCATGGACATAAAAGATTAACTTTGGTTTTCACAGATTTTCACTGACTTCAAAGCTAGAAGTGCCTTGGTTTGAAGAGTGGCTCATAATGACCTAACGGTTGACGCGCCTTTTATCAAAATAAACTTAAAACTAAACAGTTATAAAAGTCCACTTGGCTCACTTAGGTCGTGTTTTATTCTTTATCTATCAGTCCCCAGTGAGGTCCGTGTAGAACTTGGTGCACATCATGGCTCTGCTAATCGTAACACGCGACTAAATATGTAAGTAGGCCCACGTCTAGGAAAACATCAGTTAAAGTATGACGGGAAGCACTTAATTCCTTAAAACTAGAGGCAAGCTCTGGAAGTAGTCATCTACCCCCCCCCCCCTCCAGCACCATGATGACCTCCCAAAGTCTAAAAGACGATGACGACCGCGACGTGAGAACCCCCCCTTTCCTCCTCCTACCCGTGGCTGGTTCTGCCGAGCATGGGCCCCTCCCCTCATATCCCTTGGCTAGGGTGGCGCATTATGACTGAACGGATGACGCGCCCTTAATCGAAATAAATATTAAAAAAACGGGGTTTCGAATTGGCCAAGAGCAAGGTTCTGCTAACCATATGAGACAATTGAACCAAGAAATATTAGCTAGCGATAGGGGCGAGCTCTGAAAATCGTTGACGGGGGCACCCCCCCCTTTTTCTCTTGACGACCTAACTGACGTCGATGACAGTGACACAACAAACGATGATGACAACGTGATGACTGCGACGTGAGAAACCCTCCTTTCTCCCGTTATGCGTGGGCTGGTTCTAACCACATCAGACATTCCTCCCCAAATCTCCTTGTCAACAGTGGCGCAATATTACTTGACGGTTTACGTATAATATTAAAACCAAATTATTTAAAATTATAATTTATTTATTTATAAAAGGCAAAAACAATATTTTAAACAATCAATACTCAATTTTTAAATTAAAAATATAAACGGGCCTCGCGATATGACCTACCCGGTTCAAGATCAAGCCCCTAGTTTCTCACGTTGTCTAGAGATTTGAGCTGCTTGTTATAACAAACGAGGAAAAAGAAAAATATTTGTCCCAGAACATGGCTCTGCTATTCGCACAAGGCCGATTCAAGATTAAAAGTCCACCTCGCAACATCAGTTAGTAGAGGGGAGTGTATTACTCCACAAAACTGGAGGCGAGCTCTGGCCATCGTCGTCGGGAACACCTCCCCCTTCCCTTGACGACCTCCCCACGACGGTGACAATGACACAGCGAAAGATGACAAAGACAATGACGACCGCGACGTGAGAAATCACCTTTCCTCCCCCTACCAAATAGGCTAGAGTTGATCGTAAAACATTAACGTTACGTACAGTAAAGTGAATCCAACCAAATACAAAAATTTGTAAAATAAACAGCAGCCAAGCTCTCCTTCAAAAGTCTTTGCCTGTGAATGCTGTGAGATATAGAAGTGAGCCAAACTTTTTATTCTTTCTCCCTAGTTTTTGCTTTGAAAATAAGTTAGATCATTTCACCTGTTGACGAGCGCCAAACCAACGATTTTTGTGGTAAAAAAGTAAAATTTTTAAACTCGAAATCATGAAAAAAATTCTTGGCCATGAACCAAATTTTAATGGCCAAGCCATTTTTTTGCGTCCTTAATTAAGTCCTGAAATTTAATAAACCAAATAGTGGTAGCGGTACGCAAATATACTGCACTTTTTGAACACGGTTTGCCATTTACACAGTTGTAGGTGGGACCAAAAGTAATTTTTTAAGATGTGGGGCACTCGAAATTTCCCTTAGAATTTCAAAATGGCGGCCATTTTCCAAAACGATGTTCTCAGATACAAAAAATTCTTTTGATGTTCTAATAAATCATGTTTGGTATCGTTTTCGTATTTTTCAGACTCGAATAACACGAAAATAATGTCAAAATAAAATCCGGGTGAAATTCTAGAAGTTTAATATCTATTTAGTAGTATTTTCAAAAAAATCTTCATAGATTGGTCCGACATAGAAACACTTTACCTACCCTTGTAAATGCTTCTAGCAAAAAATTATTATGTTTTAAAACTTTAAATTTAAAACCGACATTAATTTTTTTTACTTTTTGGCCAGCCCATTGCTGCGGCAACCAGAGGTGCTCAACAGGTGGTTAATGATTATTATGCTGATTATATGCTGCTCTTTTTTTAACGCGGTTTTGGCACTTGGCTCAGTTTGAAGCTGGTACCCAAAAGTTTTTTTTTAAGATTGGAGGCTTTAAAAAATTCCCTTCGATCCAAGATGGCGGAGATTTTTGGAAATGACCTTTAAACCCACAAATTTTGCTCAATAAAAATCGAATAATATCATGTTTGGTTTTCAAGTTCATATGAATTTGAGCCAGAGAACACGAATTTGAGCTCAAAATATTAATGATACGCAAAAGTTTACAAATTCACTCCTGCTATTATCAAAATTCGACTAAGCTTAATTGATAGGTATATTTAGTAAAAAAGATAGGTATTTAAGATTTTCTGTTTAAAGCAATTTATTACTTCTATGCCCCGTTCTTCCCCTAAACTCACACATTGCTCTCTTGGCAGAACGTTTTCCTTTGGAATTAAAAGCAGACACTGTGTCACAATCATGAATGCGTGAAAATCTATGAGTGCTAATGGTCGTTTGCCTTTGTTACCTATGCGCAGCTCACCATTTGCTGAAATCAAAGGGGGACAAGCCTGTTTTTTCGTGCGGAAAAAGTTCTATTCAAAATTCGCTGGGGCTGACTTGCAATGAATAGTTTAGAGAAAGCTGCTCATCAGTCACCCACACTTCATATTCTTGTTGCCTGCAGACGTAATTTTTAGTTGGGCCGTAAAGATCGTTTTGTTCACTGTCTTTAAGGTTGAAAAGTAGTTATCAACTATATAGGATCTCCCTTACAACCTTATACAGATTGATGCCATCATCTACAAGAGAGTTTAATGGTCAAAAACCCTTCCCTGCTCACTAACACCCGGCTGTCAATTACTATAAGATCTTCGCTTAATTCCAAGAACGTATTACCAAATTCTAGAAACTGTCTTTTGATCGACAACTGCTATGATTGAATCAATAATAATAATAATATGTTAAAATGTAACCCTTTAAGAATCCACTTCATAAATATAAGTACCCTAGCTTACGAAATACCCACTATAGGGGTACCATTTATACTATTTTTGCATTATATACTTTATTTATACACATACATTATAAACTTTGATTGAATACTACATAATTAGGTATACTACTAAGATTCAACGTCATCTGCCATCTAAACCTGAATTGCCACAAAATATTATGCGCCTACACACAAGCCTCTCTCAGGGTGGGCATTCACCTTCATATCATGTAAATCAATGTTTGTTTTCATGTAATGTATTATCTGTATCAATGAAGTTAAATAAAATCGTGCTAAATCTGAATCTGAAATCTGAGCGCAAGTGTCTTCCCTAAACATAGTAGGTATGCTGAGTATTGGCTCATGTTGTCGAAGAATACTTGGGGTTTCATCTTGTGCGGGAATAAATTGTCAACAGCGAGAGTAATGGGGGTGTGATAAAAAACAAGAAAACCAAGGAACTATGCGTTTGAGAGATTCTTTGAACAGGTTATAACACCATTTTTAAGTGGCCATTGGACGAAAATTTGCTGAGCTTGCAGGGCCCCAAACTCAATGCGCGCACTCAGGTGTTCATAGGCGCCAGCCCCCGGGGGTGCAGGAGGGCCAAAGTACCCACGAGATAGATTTGTGTAGGAGCTGTGCACCCACACAAATCATCACAAATCATCATCACAAAGGGTAGTTTTTCTGCGCATCCACCACATACGGAATTGAATGGTATATATGGCAAGATTTATTTTTTAAATGTGACAAAAAATTTGTAGTAGGGCTGATTCGAAACTACCGCAAAGCCCCCAGTGCCAACCCTAGCGGGATGTAATATAATCTATCACCTCAGTGACCCACTTCTTTTTGGTGGGTTTCCAGTTTTGACTGCACAAAAACTACATTATTTTGGTATTGCATTCAGCCCACAACTTTTTTCTAAAACGCACCAAACGCACAAAGTTGGCGCCCCTGCAGGTGTTGATGATTTATGCTGAACGGATTGTAATACATAATCAAATTGTGCATGCATGTTTATGAAGTACTTTTTATGTTGCTATCCCCCACTTGATTGCAATAAGGGAGCAGAAAAGGTCCATTGCGAGACATAAGTTCAAAACGCTAAAAAAAGGAAATCCAAAACATGGGTTTCAATTCTAGAAATTATCACCAAAACCGTTTATATTACGATGAAAACCAAAATTTAAACCTGCTAGTTAACATTGATTTAGTCGTTGATATCCAGTATTTCAAATATGCGTTAAAATAATCTGTACACTTGTTATAAATTCCCGAAAGTTTACCAAAGTTGAGTAAATTTCGGAGATTTTTTTTTTTTTTTCGATTTGTGTATTCAAAATTAATGAATTAATTTTGGAATACGTGTACTGGATCTCAAAATTGATTCTTTATGAATTTTTCGTGTGAAATATTATAACCGACGTTATTAAACCCTTTACCCCGAAGAAAGAAAAAACCGAAAACTGAGTTTCTGAAACTCGTCTCCGAGCCAGCCTCAGCGACTCCTCTTAACAACGTCACAAAGTAAACACAGGCCAAGTAAACTCCAGTATTGAGTTTAAATTCTACAAAATACTCAGTTTCTCAATTTTTTGTTATTTTACTTTAATATTGAAGTAATATTTGTATATTTGTATATTATCCATTCCAACACTAGCAAATCGTCGTAGTGCAACCGACGTAATTTTCCTGTACAAACTTCTCCATAACATCATCGATACGGACCTACTTCAAGATATAAACTTCCACGTCCCTACAAGATTTACAAGAAACTACATCCCTTTCAAAATTCCATGTGCTCGTATTGATGTTTTTAATTTTCCCCTATCAAACCCAATTCAAGGCACCTACCAACAAATTTTTAGCCATTAATACAGTATTGACATCAACCACATGAAACTCCATTCATTTAAAGCAACTGTTTTTGCCAGTATACAAGCATGACTCATTTTATCACTCGTTGTCACATTATCAACTTTTCACCACTTTTGTATTTTATAACCTTAGCTTTTTTTTCTTCATTCATCTTGGGCATTTAGCCGTTTTATACATTTTATAGTTTTGTTATTCAAGTTTTGCTTGTTGTATATTGTTGTATAATTTTAATTTTATAGTACTAACTCATGTATTTAATGTTTTGTTTATCGTATTTGTATGGTTTTGATTGATGTCTTAATTGTTTATAGTTTTAGTAACCTAACACTTGTGGGTTTATACCCGTTGTTAGTGAACAATAAATATATTCTGAGAGTCACTTAGGCCTACATACGAAAGTGACTCCCAAACTCAGATGAATTTGAAAAGCTGCAAGAATTTTATTACTAAGGTCAACATTCCAAAAATCGCCGCCATCTTGGATTCGAAGGGAATTTTTATTGCCTCCACATCTTAAAAAAATCTTTTGGGTACCCGCTTCAACTGAGCCAATGGCAAACCGTTGTTAAAAAGAGCAGCATATTAATCAGCACAATAATCATTAACCAACTGTAGAACACCTCTGATTGCCGCAGCAAAGACTGGCTAATAAGTAAAAAAATAAATTTCGGTTTTAAATTAAACATCATAATAATAATAATTTAATACTAGACGCAATTACAGGGGAAGGGTAAAGGAGTTTCTACGTCAGACCCAATTTAAGAAGATTTACTTAAAAATACTACTAAATACATGTTAAACTTCTAGAATTTCACCCGGATTTTTATTTGACGTTATTTTCGTGTTATTCGAGTCGGAAATTTACGAAAACGATACCAAACATGATTTATTAGACACATCAAAAGAATTTTTGTATTGGAACATCGTTTTGAAAAAAAGGCCGCCATTTTGAATTCTAAGGGAAAATTTCGAATGCCTCCACATCCTTAAAAATTACTTTTGGTCCCACCTATAACTGTGCAAGCAAACCGTGTTCAAAAAGTGCAGTATTATCGTTTTTCATGTCGTGTACCGCTACCACTATTATTATAATGTGTTGTATTGTAAACAGATTCGCGCTCTTCTCTATGAACAAACGATCTACGTGGCCGTGACTTTTAAGAATCGTGTTGTTTAGGTTGTGAACGAAAGGCGGTGGGTCCAACAAGTCGATGCCAGTGTTGTTTTTGTTTGTCTTAGGAGATTCACTTCAGGCTTGGGTGTTCATAAGAGCTATGGAATGTGAACGGGTCAGATATTTGTAAATAAATTTGTTTTCAAATCAGGGAATCTTCAGAGCTCGTGTTCTTATACGTTATAAGTCTCGTCGGCCGTCGCACAGAGAATCATTCACTACGTTTACCACAGCCTCTAGTCCGGCTTACACTGGGCCGGCCTAGCTCTAGACGTTTACCACAGCCTCTAGTCCGGCTTACACTGGGCCGGCCTAGCTTTAGGCCCGGGCCTACGTGGCTTGATGAACGCTGTAGAGCCGGCCCAGATGGGAACCGATCTAGAACTCGTTTGCCAACGAGTCTAGACCGCTTCGAACGAACTAGTCCAGTCTGATAAACAGTTCACTGCAACTTGATGAGGAGGATTATGAGTATCCAGGTGCCGCTCTAGAACAAATCGGGCGAGAAGAGATGCATTCCGTGCAAATAAGTCATATAGGCTATATAATATAGCTAAAGTTTAATAATTGGTTTCATTTAGAAATTTTGTTTAGTAATTTAGTGTTGAAACCGACGTTCTACTAGGTCTAGCAGGCTGTGGCTAGTTCGGCTTGAAATTGGGCTAGAGTAGGCCGGCTTAGTTTTGTTGATATACACCTCGGACTAGATGAAACCGGCCCAGTGTCAGCCGGACTAGAGCTTGTGGTAAACGTAGTGATTGGTCAAGGCTTTTTGAACCAGCCAAGGACCCGGGAGAAGATATCCAGCATCGCTCTGCCCAGCAACCGAGGTGTCTACAACCATCTTAGTTGGCGTGTGCGTCTTGATACAAGAAATAACTCTGATTGGGAGGTGCAACTCGTGACTTTGTATAGTGGTTTGATCCCTATATTCGTGGCTGGTTCTGACCATCATGGACCCCTCCTCCCCATATCCCCTAGGCTAGGGTGGTGCTATTATGACCAAACGGTTGACGCGTCCTTAATCCAAATAAACCAAACATTCTGTCATATGCCTGAGCCCGGCCTGATTTCGTCACAGGACACATGCCCTCCCCTCCCCGACCCGGCCCCTTGCACCCGGCCACCTACCCCGTCTGTGCCCGGGGTAGAATTGGCCCAGAGCATGGCTCTGCTAATCGTAAAAGGCGATTCAAGAGAAAAAGTCCACCTCGCAAACATTAGCTAGTAAGCGGGGAGTAAATTACTCCCCGAACCAAGAGGCGAGCTCTGGCAATTGTCGTCGGGGACCCTTGCCCCCTTCCCTTGACGACCCCCCGGCGACGATGACAATGACACAACGAACGATGACAAAGACGATGACGACCGCGACGTGAGAAACCCCCTTCCTCCCCTTACCCGTGGCTGGTTCTGACCAGCATGGGCCCATCCTCCCCCCCCCCCCTAGGCTTAAGTGGTGCATTATGACCTAACGGTTGACGCGTCCTTAATCCAAATAAACAAAAAAAAACATGACCTCCCTACTTGAAGCTGGTTCTGACCAGCACATACCTGTCCACTCCGTGTCTCCCTGCGTCATCCCTTACGTTCCTCACCTTTGTAAAAATATATAGTTATAAAGTAACTAATAAACTACATTATCAAAGAAGGTGCAATATGACTTAACGTTTGACGCGCCCTTAAACCTAATAAATTTCAAACTTAACTGGAAGTTAATCATTTTTCTCTATACGTTTCAAGATGCTAACTGTATAATAATATCTTCAAGTCCTAACTTGACAAAGGAATGTTATTGCAAACTGTTTTAAGTTCCCCCTTCCCCACTTAACCTTCCTCCGTGTTTCTTGTACTGTGTATAATATAGTTATAACCAGCCCATTATTAATCAAATAGTACACCCTAACTCACTCTACCGTGGCTGGTTCTGTCCAGCACGGGCCTGTTCCTCCAACTTCCCCTAGGCTAGTGCGACCTCGACGCATACAACCTATCCTATACCTTGCTCAATATTTCTTTTATTTTATAGATTTATGATTCATTTAATTTGATTCGCGTTTTATATTTTCAAATACCTTATTCAATGATGTTAGCGCCATCATCGTAAACTATTTTCAAAAATAAAACTTAACTCAATAAAAATTAACACGCAACTAATTTAATTCATTAACCTACAATATCACAGGCGGCGCAATGCGACCTTTCCGGTTGAAGCGCCCTAGTATTTCTTGTCATCTACGCCTGTACGAAAATTACCTTTGGAGACAAAGTCCGTCTCTCAAACATCAGCTAGTAAGTAGGTAGGAATAAGATCACTCCCATTAACTAGATCCAATCTACGGGGGTCATCATCGGGGACCTCTTACCCTCTCCTCGACGACCACGACACCACAAATGATGACGAAGACGATGAAGACACGACGATACGACCTCTCTTTTACTGTGGATTTGTCACCCTAAAGCCCCTAGGTTGTTGCTTTCGGCGTTAAGTGGAGGGTACATTCCTAGAAGGAATCTTTGGAGTAAGTTTTTATGAATATTGTGATTGGTATGTTTTGACTTTTTGTTCCAGGATTTGGGATTGTTTAGGATGGGTTTAACCTCGTTAATATCCAGTTAGACGAGTTATATAACAAAGTTTCCACCCACTCTGGCGACCTCCCCGACGACTTTCTTCCTCCTTCCCGTGGCAGGTTCTGACCAGCATTTCGTCACCTCCCCGTCTGGGCCCGGGGTAGAATTGGCCCAGAGCATGGCTCTGCTAATCGTAAAAGGCGATTCAAGAGAAAAAGTCCACCTCGCAAACATCAGCTAGAAAGAGCGGAGTATCTTACTCCCTGAAACTAGAGGCGAGCTCTGGCAATCGTTTGTCCCCTTCCCTTGACGACCCCCCGGCGACGATGACAATGACACAACGAACGATGACAAAGACGATGACGACCGCGACGTGAGAAACCCCCCTTCCTCCCCTAACCTGGGTGGTTTGCCGCTGGGCCTCTCCTCCCCCCCCCCCCCTTTGGCTAAAAGGGGTGCATTTACCTAACGGTTGACAAAAAAACCCCCCCAAATTCCCCCGGGGGCCCCCCTTCCCCCCTTAAAAACCAAAAAAAATTTTCCCCAAAACCTTTAAAAAAATTTTTTTTTTAAATAAACCCTTTTTTTTTGGGGGGGTTTTTCCCCCCCCAAAAAGGGGCCCCCCGGGGAAAAAGAAAAAAAAATTTTTTCCTTTTTTTTTTTTTTGGTTTTCCTTTTTTTCCCCAAAAAAATTTTTTTTTTTTTTTGGGGATTTTTTTTTTTTTGGGGTTTGGGGAAGGGGCCCCCCTTTTTCCCCGGGGGGGGGTTTTTTTCCCCCAAAAACCCCCCCAAAAAAAACCCCCCCCCGGGGGAAAAAGGGGGGTTTTTCCCTTCCCCCGGGCCCGGGGAAATTTTCCCCCCTTTTCCCCCCCCCAAAAAAAAACCCCCCCCAAAAAAAAAAAAAACCCCCGGGGGAAACCCCCCTTTTCCCCCCCTTTCCCCTTGGGGGGCCCCCCCCCCTTTCCCCCCCCCAAAAAAAGGGGGGAAAAAAACCCCCCCCAAAAAATTTTTCCAAAAAAGGGGGGCCCTCCCCCCCCCCCTTTTTTTTTTTTTTAAATTTTTGGGTTTTTTAAAAACCTTTTTTTTTTAAAAAAAATTTTTTTTTTTCCCCTTTTTTTTTAAATGTTTTTTTTTTTAAGGATTTTTTTTTTTTAAAAAATTTTTTTAAATTTTTTTTTAAAAAATTTTTTAAAAATTTTTTAAACCCAAAAAAAAAATTTTAAAATTTTTTTTGGGGTTTTTTTTTAAAAATTTTTTTTTCCCAAAAAAAAAACCCCTTTTAAAACCCCTTTTTTTAAAAATTTTTGAAAATTTTAAAAAAAAAAATCCCAAAAAAAAAAAAAATTTTTTTTTAAAAAAAATTTTTTAAAAAAAAAAATTTTTTTAAAAATTTAAACAAAAAAAAATTTTATTTTTATTTTTTTTTTTAAAAAAAAGGGGGGTTTTTAAAAAAAAAATTTCCTTTGGGTTTTTTTTTAAATTTTCCCAAAAACCCTTTTTTTAAAAAATGGGGGAAAAAAAATTTTAAAATTTACCCAAAAAAAATTTTTTTTAAAAAACCCCAAACAAAAAATTTTAAAAAATTAAAAAAAAAATTTTTTTTTTAAAAATTTCCAAAAGTTTTTTCCCCAAAAACCCAAAAGTTTTGGGGGAAAAAAAAAACCCCAAACCCCCCCCAAAAAAGGTTTTTAAAAAACCGGGGTTTTTTTTTTTTTCCCCCCCCCCTTTTTTTGGGGGGGGGTTTTTTTAAAAAAATTTAAAAAAAAAAAAAAAAAAAAAAAGGGGGGGCCCCGGCCCGGGGGTTTTTTTTTTTAAAAAAAAAAAAAAAAACCCCTAAAAAAAGGGGGGGTTTTTTCCCCCCCCCGGGGGTTTTAAAAAAAAAAAAAAAACCCCCCCCCCCCCCAAAAAACCCCCCCCCCCCCCAAAAAAAGGAAAGGGTTTAAAACCCCCCCCCCCCCCCTTTTTTTGGGGGGCAAAAAGGGGGGGGGCCCCCCCCCCAAAAAAAAATTTTTTTAAAAAAAATTTTTCCTTATCCAAAAAAAACCCCCAAAAAATTTTAAAATTTTTTTAAAAAAAAATTTTTTTTAAAAAAAAATTTTTAAAAAATTTTTTAAAAAACCCCTTTTCCCCCTTTTTTTTAAACAAAATTTTTTTTATTTAAAATTTCTTTTTTTTTTTTTTTTAAAAAAATTTTTTTTTTTTAAAAAATTTTTTTTTTTTTTTTTTAAAAACCCAAATTTTCCCCCCCAAACCTTTTTTCCCCCCTTTTTTTAAAAAAACCCATTTTAAAATTAAAAAACCCCTGGGGGGTAAAAAAAAAACCCCCCCCCGGGCCTTCCCGGGTAAAATGGGCCCCCCCCAAAAAAAAAACAACCCAAAAAAAAAAAAAAAAAAAGGGGGGGGGAAAGGGGAATTTTTCCCCATTTCCCCCCCTTTTTTAAATTCCCCCCCTTTTTTTTTGGGGCCCAAAAAAAAACCCAAAAATTTTTAAAAAGGGAACCCCCCAAAAAAAAATTTTTTTAAAACACCCCAAACCCCAAATTTTTAAATTTTAAAAAAATTTTTTTTTAAGGGGGAAAAAAAAAAATTTTTTTTTTTTGGGGGAAAACCCCCTTTTTTCCCCCCCCAAAAAAAAAAAGGGAAAAAAAAAGGTTTTTTTTTAATTAAAAAAAATTTTTTTTTTTTTTTTAAAAAAACCTTTTTTTTTTTTTAAAAAAAAATATTTTTTTTTTTCCCAAAAAAATTTTCCAAAAAAAAAAAAAAAAAAAATTGGGGGTTTTTCCCAAAAAAATTTTTTTTGTTTTGGGTTTTTTTTAAAAAAAAAAAATTTTCCAAAAAAAAAGGGGGGGAAAAGGGGGAAAAAAAAAAAATTTTTAAAAAAAAAAAACCCAAATTTAATTTTTTAAAAATTTTAAAAAAATTTTTTTAAAATTTTTTTTGGGGGGAAAAAGGGAACCTTTTCCCCGGGGAAAAAAAAAAATTTTTTTTTTTTTTTTAAAAAAAAAAATTTAAAAAAAATTTTTTTTTAATTTTTTTTCCCCCAAAAAAAATTTTTTTTTTTAACCGCAAAATCAAAAGTTTTAATTATAAATTTTTAAATTATTACAAGGGGATTGGGAATTTTAAAACCTTTTCAATATATATATAAAAATGTAAAAAATCTCTAGATTGCTAAAAATTTTTTTAAATTAATTAAATAAAATAACGTCAAAATCCAAAAAAAAAATTTTTAGCCCGAAACGAAATTCCGGGAACTTTTTTTTTTTTTAATTTAAATTTTAAATTTAAACATTAAATTAAAAACCCAAATTAAAAATTTATTTTTTCACGTACCCACAATCACTAGTTACCAAACAAGAAATATGACCACAATGAAAAAAAAAAATAAATTTCCCAAAAAATTTTTTCCCAAACACTTTACTATTAATTTTAATTTTAAATTTAAATTTAAATTAAAAAAAATGACAGTTATCTCGATTAAAATTTTTTACAAAAACACAAATTTTGGGCGACCCCTTTTGGGATCATTTTAAAAAACTAGTTTTAAAGGGCGAATTTAAAAGTTAATGAAAAAAATTTAATTTTAAATTTAAATTTTTTAAACACCGAATTTTAAATTTCATTTTAAATTAAATTTATCCCCCTTTTTTACATATGTATTGTTATTTTACCTAAAAATTAAAACCCCGATCGATCGCTAAAAATAACTACTCTACTGACATAATGTCAAGAAAACCAAAATTCCCTTTTCCCCAAAAAAACCCAAAAATTCCTTTACCGATTAATTCTAAATTTAAATTGGGAAAATAACTTAATCTCCAAAAATTGTTGTTATTTAAATCGTAAAAATACGGGAAATTTATGAGAAATATTTCTTTTGTTTTTTAAACCCAAAAAAAAATGGAAAGGTTTTAAATTCAGAGATTTCGGAAAAAGGGCCCCCTCAAAATTTCATCCAAAATCCCCATATGACTTTGGGGCCCCGGGAGGGCGCAAAACCCAAAAGACAAAAAAAAAAAAAAAAAAAAAAAAAAAAAAAATAATTTTTTTTTTTTTTTGGGGGGGGGGGGGGGGGGGGGGGGGGGGGGGGGGTAAATTGAAGTCTTCTTCGCTCATTTCAACAACATGTGCTTAAATCAAAATTTAAAGAAAAAATTAATTTTTTAGTCTACCCACTCAGTTATATGTAAAAATATTTAATTCCAAAATTTTAATTAAACCCGGGGAAAAATACATGAACTTAAATTTTTACCCTATTTTTTTTTTTTAATTATCCCCGCATTGTTTTTTTTTTTATTCTCCCTTTTGGGATTTTTTTATGTGGGAAAGTGATTGTCACAAAAATTTTTGAGATATTGAAATTCCAAATTTTAAAACCCCCCCCCCCCAAAAAAAAAAATTTGTTCTTTTTTTTTTGGGTTTTTTTTTTTTTCTGTCTGTTTTTTTTGGTCTAACCCGGGGAAACCCTCATATCGTCTTGATGAAATTTTTTAGGGGACCTTTGAAAACTCTGAAATTAAGACTTTCCACTTTTTTGGGGATAAAACGAAAAAATTTCTCTGAATAAACGTTTTTACGATTTTCAATAAAAAACAATTTTGGGGATATAAGTTATTCTTCAATTAAATTTTTAATTTTAAAACGTTTAAATTATAGGAATTTTGTTTTTGGGACATGACTTTTTTTTTTCATTGACATTATGTCAGTAGAGTAGTATATTTTTATGACGATCGATCGAGTTTTTAGGGGATACATAACAAAACATATGGGCAAAAGGGGGGATAATTTAACTTTAAAAGTAAATTAAATTCGGTGATTAATTAATTTAATTAATTTTAATTTTTTTTTTACATTTTTTTCGTCTTAAAACTACTTTTAAAAAGATACCAAGGTCGACCACATTTGTTTTAAATTTTTCAAAAAATTTAAACGAGATAACTGTCCCTTATTTTTATTAATTTAATTAATTTTTAAATTTAAAAGTAAAAAATATTGGGAAAAAAATTTTTTTGGAAATAATTTTTTTTTTTTTTCATTGTGGGGGCATATTTTTCTTTGTGTGATACAAAATAAAGTTTATTGTGGGAGGGGAAAAATAAACTTTTAAATTTGGGGTTTAAATTTAAAGATTAATTAAAATTAAATTTTTAAAAAAAAGTTTCCAGGGGAAATTTCCCTTTTTGGGACTAACAATTTTTTGGATTTATTGACGTTATTTAAGTATAGTGTTTAAAAAAAATTTTTAGCAAACTTAAAAGGGGGTTTTTTCCCTTTTTAAAATATAAATTTATTATTATTTAAAATTTCTAAAATTTTCAATACATTGTAAAATTTATAAATATAAAATTTAAAAATATTGCATTTTGCGGTAAAAATGCTGACATCCTTTTTGTAAGGGATTAAAAAATCATTAAAAAAAAATACCCTTTTTTTTCAAATCTGAGGATTACTTTTTTGAGTTACAGCGGGTTTTAAAAATTTTTTTTTGGCGGGCCCTCTTCAGGGCGCCCTGGGCAGGTTTACTTATTTGCTACCAAGGGGTCCCAATGAAAAAAACATTCTCAATATGTCTTTTTTAAACCCAAATTCCCAAATTTTGGTGTGTTTTTTCCGGCTTTGAAATGTTTTTAAGTTGATCGTTTGGTTTTCCCCGGGGCTATTTGGCTTTCAGTGCCGGGGGGTGCGCAACCGTTTTTTTTCCCTTTTGGGGCATATCTCAGTCAATTTTTTATCGAAAGTAAAAAAAGGAAAAAAAGGGCTTCTACAAAACAGACACCCCCCATATTTATTATGTCTTGATAAATTTTTTTTGGGGGGGGGAAATCGACCTAATTCAAGATTTACGGATTTTCTTTTAAGTACTAAGTTAGGCACCCAAACACTATTCGTGTTTTTTGACTAAAAAAATTTAAAGGGTTTAAAAATTTGTTTTGGGGTATTGAGCACAAAGCTACATAGTCCCGATTTTTTGAAAAAAAAATAAAAGAGATATCCCCTTTTGGTTCCCGGTTTTACAAGCTTTTTTATGTGACAGTGTGACTTAAGGGCCCCTTTTGGGGCGATAAACGGGGAAGCAAGCGTCTGTGCTTTTTGGGGAAATCTCTGTGCGTTTTTAAGAATGATTTAAAACTAACATGTTTTCCCAAAATTCAGCTTTTGGTGGCAAGGGTTTAAACTTTTTTCCCCAAAAACTCTTATAAAGCCCCGGGGGTTTTATGGGTTAGTCCTACCTAATTTTTTCTCCCCCAACCCTTTAAATTCCCGTGTGAAAAACCCCTACTGTAACCTATTTTGGGGAAATGAAATCATTATTAAACTAACTAAATTTTAAATGAAAATTCCCCGCACTTCCCCCCGACAAAACCCCCCCGACGACGACAAAAACCCTACAAACGATGACAAAGGCCACTACGACCACAACGTAGAAAGCTGCCTTTTTTCCCTTTTCCCTTTCCCGTGGCTGGTTCCGGGCCAGCAAAGGGACAAAACCCCCCCAAACATCCCGCTTAAAAATTAAAGGGGAAATTTTTTACTATCCCAAAAATATAGGGGAACTCTGGGGGAATCTTTGTCAGGTTGGGGACTTTCCCTTTTTTTTTTTTTTTTTCTTGGGAAGACGGCGATCAAGTTTATAATATTATCATTCAAAGTAAGTAAGTTATTTTTATTAATTTAATTCACGTCAAACAATTTTTTTAAATTCAAATAAATCAGTTTTCTTTTTGAATTACATTCATCTCCATCATTTTTCTAACTTTCATAAACCTATTCCTTTAAACTTGCAACTTTCGAGGCGGCGAAATATGACCTATAACTATTTGAAGCGCCCTAGTTTCTCTCGTCTTTTGTCAAATTGTTCGAAAAAGGTTTGCTGGTTCCGACCAGCAGTATAAAATCAATTTTTTAAATTTCCTAGCATTATGACCTGACGGTTTATGCGCCCTTAATTTTCATAAATTATTTTAAAAAAATCAAAATAATCTTGAGCAATCACTATCATTCCATTTCTCATTCCATTTACTTACAATATCACAGGCGGTGCAATATGACCACACCGGTTGAAGCGCCCTAGTTTTCTACGTCGTCGTGATACCTGTTCTAGGTCGACGAGCCCTTAATCCAAATAAACCAAAAAAACAAAAGTTTAATCGAAATCCAATATTTCCCACAATTTCCCCTTTCTTCCCTTTACCCGTGGCTGGTTCTGACCAGCATTGCCCGCCTCCCCATATCCCTTGGGCTAGAGTTGCGCTTTATGACCCTAACGGTTTACGCGTTCTTAATCCAAAATATAATCAAAAATCCTTAAATATTAAAATTAAAAATATAAATTAAAAAAATACTACAAATCTTAGGAAAAAATAAGAAATTATAATTTTTGGCTTAAAATAGCTAAATTTAAGTGGATTTATTTCATGTCTGAAAGTGAAAATCGTTATTTCATCTTTCTTGTTGTGAAAACATTCAAAGGCGGTGGTGGTGGTGGTGGTGGTGGTGAGTTGTTTTGTCTAGGGAGAGGCTGCTCTCTACCTTCGAACCCTACGATGACAAAGACAATGTCGACCGATGTGAGAACCCCCCTGTCCTCCTCTTACCCGTGGCTGGTTCTGACCAGCAGTGGGCCCCTTCTCCCCCCCCCCCTTAGGTTAGAGTGGTGCATGATGCCTTAACGGTTGACACGTCCCTAATACAAATAAACCAAAAAAAAAAAACAACCTTCTGGGCCCGGGGTAGAATTAGCCCAGAGCATGGCTCTGCTAATCGTTCAAGGCGATCCAAGAGAAAAAGTCCACCTCGCAAACATCAGCTAGTAAGAGGGGAGTACATTACTCCCCGAAACTAGAGGCGAGCTCTGGCAATCGTCGTCGGGGACCTTGCCCCCTTCCCTTGACGATCTCCCGGCGACGATGACAATGACACAACGAACGATGACAAAGACGATGACGACAGCGACGTAAAAATCCCCCCTTCCTCCCCCCCTTACCCGTGGCTGGTTCTGACCAGCATGGTCTCCATCTCCCCCCCCCTAGGTTAGAGTGGTGCAATATGACCTAACGGTTGACGCGTCCTTAATCCAAATACAAAAAAAAAACTGACGATAAATAATGTTTAAATGATGCTGGGCTAACGTCCTCTGCACCTCAACCATTAATCAATACATGTACAAGTAGGGTACTTGTATGTAACGGAGTATTACGGGACGACAACTGACAACACGAACGGTGACAAAGACGATGATAACCGCAACGTAATAAATCCACCTTTCTTTACCCTATCAGTGGCTGGTTCTGACCAGCATGGGCCCCTCCCCAAATTCCACAGGCTAGAGTGTCGCATTACGACCGAGCGGTTGACGCACCCTTAATAAAAATAAACTGAAAGCACTCCCTGAAACGAGGATCGAGCACATTGGTGACCCTCCCGTTCACTCGACGACCTCCTCGACGACGAAGACGGCAGCGTCGTGAAAACACGTCCCTTCTCTCCCTGCTAATTACTGTCCTGTCCAGCACGGACCGGTATTTTTTCTCTTTTCGAATTTTTTCGAATTTGTTTCTAATTTGACGTGAGAAACTTTTTATTTCCTCCTACTAAAGGTGGCATTTCGGAACCGGCATCCCCCCCTTCCCCCCACCAACATCCTCTAGGCTAGAGTGCCGCATTAGGGACCTAACTGTTGGCGAAAATAAACCAAAAAATAAATAAATAACTCTTCTCATTTTTAATATCAATCATCTCATTGCAACCAACTTAAAAAATCAATTGCTATAAATTAAATTATACTTCACAGGCGGAGCAACAGCCCTTACAAGTGGAAGCGCCCTTGTTTCTCACGTCTTTTCAATTTTCGACTTCAGTTTTTCAACTTTCTGGCTCCGGGGTAGAAAATTTGATTTAGAGCATGGCATTGATAAAAGAGTGAAAAACAAAAATCATGAGATAAAGTCCACCTCGCAAACACCAGGTAGTATAATAAACTATATTGCATCCCGATATTAGAGCCCAGCTCAAGCGGTCGTCGTGGACAAAATTACCCTCCCCTTGATGACCTCCCCGACGACGACGACCATGACAAAACGAACGAAGACAAGACGATGACGACCCCGGGGCGTAAAAATCCCTCCGCCCTTCCTCACCTTACCCGTGGCTGGTTCTGACCAGCATGGGCGTCTCCTTCAGACATCCCCTAGGCTAGTGAGGGGCATTATGACCAAACGGTTAAAGCGCCCTTTATCTAAATAAACAAAGAAAAAGTCTCTTCGGTCCAAGGTATACTAGATCGGCGGAGAGAGGGGGGATCTAGTAGACCTTTCCCCGGTCAACAGGCGTAGGAATCTTGAAACTCTCCGTCAACAAGGCGGGGACGGATTAGGTCACCCCAGGTCCAAGGTCTACTGGATCGGGGGAGAGAGGCGGGGGTCTAGTAGACTTTGCCCAGGTCAACAGGCGATAGGAATCTTGAAACCTCCGTCAACAAGGCGGTGGACGAAACTGGGCGCACTTTATTTGTTTTCAACTTTTTTCGGCCAAAATAGACGCGTTTGGTTCTGTGAACGTAGATTAAGCCAGATTTGTGTTAAATACTGACTATTTATTGGTATTATTACAAGAACAGTTTACATTGAGAATCATACAGCAACGATGGAACAAATAATTACTTTGTTCAAATTTTAACTCGTCGAAACTATTGGCTTTGTAGCACTTGCATTTTCTCTTGTCGCCATTCAGTGAACGTTTATCATTTGGTCCACTGCTAAGATTGGTTCTTTCCCCAAATCCCTACCCGCCTGTGGCTGGTTCTGTCCAGCACAGGACTGGCCACCCCACATCCCTTAGGCTTAAATGGCGCATTTTGTCCTTAAACTTTTAAAAACTAAGAAATAATATAAATAACAAACAATCTCAATTTCTTTACTTACTTCCAAGCATCGCATGACTACCCGGTCTAGTTTCTCCTTCGTTTATGTGCGATGTAATATTATACTCCCCGAATCTAGAGGCGAGCCCTGGCGGTCATCGTCGTGAACCGTCCCCTTTACTTTGACTACCTCGTCGACAACAATGACAACTCACAGACGAAGACGACCCTCTAACCTCTAACCCCATATCCTCCATTCCTCTGTTTGAGCCCGGTCTGAATTCTTCACAGACGACAAGCCACCCCCGTCCCCTTGCCCCCGGCCACCTACCCCTATGACCTCCCCTTGCTTGTGGCTGGTTCTATGACCACAGGCCACCCCCGGCCCCTTGCCCCCGGCCACCTACCCCCATGACCTCCCCTTGCTTGTGGCTGGTTCTATGACCACAGGCCACCCCCGGCCCCTTGCCCCCGGCCACCTTCCCCTATGACCTCCCCTTTCTTGTGGCTGGTTCTATGACCACAGGCCACCCCCGGCCCCTTGGCCCCGGCCACCTACCCCCATGACCTCCCCTTTCTTGTGGCTGGTTCTATGACCACAGGCCACCCCCGGCCCCTTGCCCCCGGGCCACCTACCCCTTTGACCTCCCCTTGCTTGTGGCTGGTTCTACCCAGAACAAACCGGTCCCCCTCGCACCCACTCCACGTCAACCCTTATTTTCCCTCCGTTTGAAAAAATATATAAAGATAGTAATGTCGAATTTACCACCTTGAAACCTGTTCAATCCCCGGGAAAAGTGGTAAATCGAAAATATACAATGAAAAATAATGCTAGCTCAAATGTCGGTAGAACACAAAAATCTTTAATTAATAAAATTATTTAATTAATTAATATAGATTATAATTAATTAATTAATTTTAAAAAAGAGAACCTGAAAAACAAACTTAATATTTAAGATCAGGAAAAATAGGGATCAATTCTACAATCACAAGAGTTGTAAAATGGGGTTTCCATTCAGTTATAATTTGAAAAATAAACAAAAAAAATACAATTAAATTAAACAACAATTTTCTACCTGCCTGTGGATCCGTTTTCTATTATAATATCCTAATTACCCAGTAGGCTAATCCCCCTGCCTATTACATTTCAGTTTTCCCTCCAAAATATTTGAAAAAAAAAAATATTTAAATAAAAAGTTTAATGAATAAATAATGGTTTTTTTGATTTACTCATCGTTTATGCCTTGTCAGAAGACCGCGTGATCGACTCTCCTTGGTTCGGTTTCTTTAGGGGGAGTGTCTGTCAGTTTCGGCTCGCTAGATAGTTTACAGCTGGTCCGGTTCGTAGGGAGATCACGTGGGTGCGCACGGCAGACGCGCAGTAAATCGCTCACAACAGTCTTAGGCACGCAGCTCTTTGGAAGTGCTCGGACGGTAATTTATACGTAGCGTGATTTTATGTTGCAGTTTTATATCACTTGCGCTGGTGACATTAGGCTAGCCACGGCACAGTTCAGTAACGTTGTTTAGTGCGCAATGATGATTGATAAATTGTAGAACAATTAGTAAAAGGGGGACATTCCGCTTGTCACAACCAAGTTCGGCTACGTTATGCGCAGTAGAAAGAACACTCGGAGTCGTAGAATAGTTAGCAAACCAATGACTTTTAAAGCTGGTCGCAATAAAGTTCGGCTACGTTATGCGCCCAGTAGAAAAACACTCGGAGTTGTAGAATAATTAGAAAAACCAATGAGATTTAGCTGGTCGCAATAAAGTTCGGCTACGTTATGCGCAGTATAAATAACACTCGGATTACAATCAGATTAAAATGATATTAATAAATTTCACATTGTACAAAAACACACTCAAACTCCTTCCTTCGAGGTTAAGGAAACCAAATAAAAAACACTAAACCGACTCCATACTTAGAGTGGCAGGCTCGCGCCTCCGATCAAGTTACATCTGCTAATTAGCACTCCTCGCGGCTCGCGCCGACACGACACGGTGACACCCTCACACCACCACACCGACCTGACTTCTACATGTCGTTCCTGGCCAGGGTTATTATATATCAGTCACCCCCAAACTCCAAGTGTCGCGTGATACCCTCACCTTGCTTCCACCAATCTTAGGGACTTAAGTCGATCTCATCTCATGAAAACCCTAAACTATTGCGTTTTAACATGGTTCATTCCTACCTTGAACTGTAGTTTCCCTGTATTGGAATCCACTTACTTAGCTACTCGAACCTTCATTGCCTCTGGAGATACGCCGAATTCTTCTACTTGGTCACGTAGGCCCTGGCGTCATGAGTCTGCCTAGCTTATCAGTGAAGCGGACTTATTCCAATGAATTTTTGGGCAATGCTATTCCATATGCCTAAACTTTGGTTTGAAACTCTAATTACTCCCTTATTATTCGATGAAATCACTCCAACTAAGCGGTAATCATCTTCATTACCCTGGGTTTACATATTGATCTACTTTATAGATCGAAAATCAGACATTCTATGGCTTAATTGGCAAAATAAGCAATTATCCAGTTGTATGCTAATTACGGGCTTATATTCCTAGAATTGATACATTGACTTGATTGTTTGTTCAATAATGAAGCATTATTGAACAAAATATTTTTGATTTCATGAATATTAAAGATATTAATAAAATTAATTATTTAAATTTGAATATGATATAAATATGGTTGATATATTATTGAAATACAGTGAGGAGACTTAGATACTTGACAATTACCCCCTGTATGGTTGTCAAAATTGGAAAACATTTATTGGAAACATACACTTGATGAAGAAAAACAATTTAAACAGTGTTTTGATGGAAACTCATTATCTCTTAATTCTATTTTCAATACCATATAAAATATTTTAAAATATAAATCCTTCACCTATTTGAATTATGTCTCGCCTGTCTATAAACTACTCCCAGGTTGCAGTTCATCCCCAACATAATCCAAAGAAAAATAACAACAAAATCAAAGAAATTAAAAAAATCCACATGCATAATGATTCCCTATTGAATATTAAAACATTCCCTATTAATGATATCAGTCATTGTTTACATTTCATCAAACAAAAATCAAAGTCAAAATTCAAAGTATAAATTAGTGTAAAGTTGGTTAGTGCAGGTACTATGAAACCAACTATATTTCCGTGTATCTAGAAATGTGGTTCGGTTTCCGTGAATTGACTATACCTCGAGAGCAGATCTTTATCAGCTGTATTTTGTCAACAGCCCTCTAAACTAGAAGTCGTCGACCTTGGCGGACGGCCTTCAAGTCTTGCATCATCTTACCCTGTGCTAGCTGCTTAGCTGCACGCCCACATAAAAACTGGAAATACCACCCCCCTCTACTCTCGCTCTCAATGAATAGCCACTCACATCTAGCTAGCACCCAAGATTGATATGGTGCAAGACCATCTTACACTACACATAAAACCAACAGATGTTTTATATCAGTGCTCATATTTTACATTATCAATTACATGATAATTCACAAAATACATTTCCTAAAGGCAATTAGAGTAAACGTACCCTTCATTGACATATACAGATTTGATTATTTTTCTTGTTTTTCGGTGTTATGGTATAACTTTTGTCATATAAGCGATCGGCACAAAACTAATTAACACTCTTATAATTTAATTCACATTGCCCGAGTACTTAAGAAACGGCCTGAGAATCGCTCTTTGTCCTTAGACAACAACAACAAATAAAAAGATCCTTTCCTAATAGGCTTATCCACATTTACTTTACTCATCAGTGCTGTGAAAGGGCACTAGCAAAAACACAATACAGGTAAGCAACCTTGTCTTCCTGTCACAATTAACTTAGGGCAGTGAACCAAGCACATATTACACCAATGACATTTTATCTAGGATTTCTATACTCAAAAAGGATATCACCAATCTTTAATTTACACCGCCTCGTCCCTCCTTCCTCAAGCAAATGTGAACCAGTGACCAAATTAGTATTACGCACTACATCCAGCAGTTACATCACATATTATTATACAATAAATCATACCCTCAATAAATCATAAAAAAATTGCATAGTTTTCTGACCGTTCCTTGTCTCTAACCCCTTCATTATAAAATCCACCTCTAATTATCCTTATTATCGGAATTAATTATTAATTAATTCAAATTATACGATAGGAAATCTTTCTATAATCTAAATGATTGACAAGTGGGCTGCCTAAACTATCAAAGATTCATCTCTAAAATGTTCATCATTCACTAATGAATTAACTAATAATTATATCTTATTCTTCACTCTCAAAACTGTATTTTGATCCCATCTCGATGTATTTTAAACATTTTATACTAGGCCACAACAAATCTCCAAACATCCAGTTAAATATATTCTAGTAGTTGAAACAAATGGGAAAATTTTGAATTTTACAACACCCTAATTAAAATAAAATTAGTCGCACCTACTTCGAGATAGACACAAATCAATAACAATCACAACTCTTTTTTCCTATCGCATCTCACATTTTCTCGTCACTATCCAAATCGCATCAAATCTCCTCATCAAATCGCACATCACAAATCTACTCCAAATCAAATCAAATCCACTCAAATCTCAAATCAAACAACTCCTAATCACTTTATCATTTCATCATTAGCCATAGTTAACCAACTCACAATTATCTCAAATCTCAATCGTGGATCCATAGATTCCATCTCCTATTTCATGTCCATTCTCACTTCGGTAATGCAGACCAACCACCCCCAAACAAAATGCTGACTAATTCTAACCAAAGGGTTTCCGCCAAACTACTATAAACTCATTAACAAACATATTTGATATTTGCCCTAGTCTAATTAATCTTGTACACATACAATTCACACTTACATAGATATCTACATACTAATTAGCCCACCTTCAAATCATTTTACATCTCATTGTTTGTGTTTATTACTCTCCTACTTTCATTTTGACCTTCTGAAACACTTGCTCCTTTCCTTTCAGAGCCTTCATCCTCCATTTCAACATCAATTGGGTTTTTCCAAAACATATGGTTTTAAACTTTGCCAATATGTTTTTCTCAAGTCTCCCCTGTCGCTGATTACCCCCCACTATTCCCAACCTTTTTTATTTTACGTGTATGTGTCCCAGACGACTGGTCACTGTCTCTTTCATTCGGCGTTAGACGTCACATTTTTTGTCCCAATTTGCCTCGTTTTAAATTTAGCCATGATTCTTTCCCCAGGCTCTCCTGTCGTTTACTACCCCCACTGTCCTGCAATTCTCTTTAAATTTTGACAGAATATGAAGAGGCCGACTTTTTGGTTACTTGATTTCACTTTATAAATTTGTCATAATCCCTTTTTTTATGCCTTGTTTCTTCTTCTGTCTACAACCTATATTGTTTTCATTTCCACCCACCTCTTTTAGGGTCAGATTTTCCTAGTCTCATTTTCCATCGTTTACTCTTCAACCCATACCACACTCGTTCATGTTTTCTTGTCATTTGACAAAGGTAGAGCCATACGTAATAGTAAAAGGGCGGCAACATTCCCTAGATTTGAATCTCATTTGAATCTCTCCATTTTTTTTGTTAATCTCCTCCTGTACAATCGATAGCGATTTAACACCTTCCCCTATTTTTTCCTCAACGTTCACAACTCGATACAGTCAAAGAATTCTTCCTCTTCATCTTCACACATGTCCTGGGCACTCATTATCTATCAACTCCTCATATTCTATCTCAGTCCCCTCCTGACACTCCCTCTCAATCACCTGTTCTTCTCTCCTCTCACTCACATCCTGACACTCATTATCATTTACCTTTTTTTCCCCTCCTCTCACTCACATCCTGAAACCCACTATCATTTACCATTCTTCCACTCTCTCAGTTACATCCTGACACTCACTATCATTCACCTGTTCTTCCACACTCTCACTCACATCCTGACACTCATTATCATTCGATTTCACATCAATCTCCAGCTCTACAGTTTTCAAACTGTTATCCTCATCCTGATTATCCCTCTTTTTAATCAACAACTGATCAAGGGATTAAGATGAAACTTTTTTTAATCTTATAGAATTTCATCTGCCACAAGTTTTTAATTTTTTATTTAGCAATAACCCGCCCCTGGTTTACACCAGAGCCGATTATTATATTTGCACTTTGTAATTTTGATAAAAACTCTACTTGCGATAGTGTATTCAAAATTATCTTTAGAGAGATTTGCAATGAACATCAAAGGTTTACTTTGGTATTCACAGATGGCTCCAAAATTGACAACAAGGTTGAAAGTGCTTTGTATTGCTCCACCTTAACTAAAACGTTCAGGCTAAGCGAAGGTGTTCAGTTTTCACTGCAGGTTATTCGCCATCCGTGAAGCTCTTAAATACATTCTACGCTTGTCGATGTGGAGAATACCTTTTGTGTTCAGATAGTTTAAGTTCACTTCAAGCTATAGAACTCATGTATTCAAGTCATCTTTTGGGTACAAGATACCCCAATTCTATTTAGAAAAACTAACCTCTAAGGGTTATATAATAGAGTTTTGCTGGATACTGGACACGTAAGCATAGAGGGAAATGAACACGCTGATAGGGCTGCTAAGGAAGCTTCCCAGCGTCGCGACGTTGATTCAATCTAGTTCCTGTTCCAGATGTCAAGGGTGGATTCAAGCAAAGATTGTTGGATTTGCGACAAGCATTTTGGGATGTGTTGCAAAATAACAAATTGCGTAGTGTGATGCCCACATTGGCTAACAAAATTCGTCCACCTACGTCTCGACTCTCACGTAGAGAAGAGGTGGTATTGTCTAGGGCTTCGTATAGGGCACACACGCCTAACACACGGATATCTCTTAACCAGAGAAAAGGTTATTCCCATATGGGAACATGTGATGTACCTTTAAAACCCTACATCATATTCTAGCAGAATGTACCAAAAAATGATGCCTTGCGCATGCAATTTGATCTCTCCCAATCATATGAAGAACTTCTATCATATGATAACGGCGACAAACTTTCCAAATTTTTCATCCAAAGTATCTATTTAACAAACTTTAAGTAACTTCATACACTTTTCTTTCTTTTCTTTCTTTTCATTTACATACATAACTTTTATTTTGCTATTACTTTCTTCATCTTCGATTTATTTGTTATTTATACACAAAAGAAAACAATCTTATCATCAAACATACCTGCATTAACTCTTCTAATTTACTTTCATTCACGGGCGGCGCAATATGACCTAACCGGTTGAAGCGCCCTAGTTTCTCACGTCGTCGTCGATCCTTCTCCAACTCTCCTTTACTTACAATCAATCCCATATCTACATTATTCCCGGTTACTACTCTCTTATCATCAAACACTGAGACTTTATTATCCTCCTCATTACTCACGTCCTTCGTATTCGTACTTTCCTTGATTCCTTCAGATACAACAACTGAGCTCCCTGTCATAAGGCCTACTTTCTCTATTCGTAATAGTATTTCCCGGTGCGCTTGTCTGTGGTTGAATCTGTCCCAAAGCAATTTCTCTCTCAGTATTTTCATGTCTTTTATCTGGTTAACTGCCACTGGTTGTAGCACAGATAATAGAGTAAGAGTACGTCTTTTTTCATTGAAATTTTCTATATCCTTATCTATTTTGTCTCTCTTCTCTTGCCATAGAAATTCATCCATGACACACCTCAATTGTTCTTTTAACTTATCGCATGACTTTTCCCACCAATCACTTACTATTTCCTTATCTGTTTGATCCATTTTATCTATCTCTTTTTCTAAAATATGTGTTAATTATGAACTTTTATTGATTAATTTTTATTAATTACTCCCGGTCGATGTCAATTACATGCCACCTCGTTGGCGCGCCAATTGTCGAATTTACCACCTTGAAACCTGTTCAATGCCCTGACGTTGTGAACTCACTCACAAACACGGAAGGGGTTGTGGTCCGGGAGAATCACACTTATAAAGATATTATGCAAAACGAAATAGAGGATATAAAGAAATGATTAGCTTTAATTAGGCGGACGGCAACAAACACTGCAAACACAATTACTTACGTACTACGCTTAACACACTAGTTGGGGTTTGCCACTACCGTGGTCAAAACTACGAAAAACAAACACAAATGATAGAAAGAGGGCCTACTGGCGCTCGATCTCAGAGTACCACACAACGAGTCCCTCACTATCCTACTGGCTAGTCTCGACTAGCGCCCCATCCCTTGGACATCCACAGCCACCAGCCTTCACATCACACCCCCCCCCTCCATGCAACACCATGGAGGGCGGATGGCCTTCACGGCCACTCGGCCAGTGGCGCACCACAACGACCCCCCAGTCGGAGACGATCCGAGTTCTGCTGGTCTTCACGAGGGATCGGGCACCGACTCACAGCGGTCCCGGGCAGTTGCTGTTCAAGGGTCGAGCGCCGTCTTACAGAGCTCCACCGCTAGCATAGGTGACCTGCAGACCCCCCCAGAGGTCTGTTCCCCTTCCTCACCTTTCCGCACATTGGGGGAAAGCTCACCGTGATAGCCCGCCCTGGAACATCTAGTAAGGCGGGCTCACTTCGTTTCCCGACTCGGGATTGACTAAGGCCAACACATCCTCCTCGCCACGGAGCGAGTGATCTAGTGTTATCTCACCGGGCTCCTCCGAATCGACTGCTGCTGCACGTACTGGGATAGACCGACGATTTTCAAAGGGTTTAGCACCCCCTGCTACCCCACGGTAGCCCTCCCTATTGCGCCAATTGGACCGCTGTTGTTGTGCCGGCTCTGCCGCGGTGCTGCGGCCCGGCATGCCCCCCGTCCCCTCCGTCCTTGGGCGACGACTACTCTCGTTGTCATAGCGCTGGAGAACACGGTGCGCCCGTAGCAGACTGCGGTCACTCGCGTCGGTGAGGGCATTCTCCACATGGATCGGGAAGTGCCTGGCAAGAGTCTCCACTAGGTCGGCCTCGGAAAGTGGGGGAATTAGGTGTTGAGCAATGGCCACTTGCTTTGTGAAGTAGTCAGCCATTCTGGAATTGGCGCTTACCTGGCGGTTTGGATCCCGACAACAGCTCCTCCCGAGCTGCTCGTTGTTTTTCGCGGCCCCAAAACTCATCAAGGAAAAACTGTCGGAACGACTGGTAGTCATTGAACAGGAACTTGAATGCCATCGCCCACGACTTTGCCGACGACTCCAGGCTCGCTATAGCAACACTCAGCTGCTGGCTGCCAGTCAGGTCAAACCTGGTGATGTAATTGTCCAGGTTCTGGATAAAATCCACCGGATGCATTTCTCCCCTTCCCTTGAACGAGGGAGGGTTGTCCCGTGGTAGCTTACCTGAGGGGTGCCCATCGGCGCCGTCCGTGGGATAGTGTCCGACTCGCTCGTCAGGCCCCAGCCGCGCTCAAGTGAAGGGGTGCGTGAGCAGATTCTCCTCTATTTTCGCAGCTACGAGGCGTGCCGATGTAGTGCTGCCCTGGCCAGGCTGATGGTTGCCCCTTGGCATACTGGAACGGCCCATCTGCCGCACTGGACCCAAGATCTTCCAGCCCGTGAGAGTACTGAGCACCCCATTATCGCCACTGAGGCCCGATGGGTTACGCCACATTG
>JAMZAV010006619.1:0-34822 GCA_024449915.1 Sweltsa coloradensis | reverse complement strand
TAATTTTCGAGTTTGCGGGTTTGTCAGCATTTCCTGGTGTTCCCCCCCCCATAACCTTGGAACATCCGGGGTCCTATTAGGTTGTCATTCATTAGGGGTGTGGAGCACGGGTGTCGAAGGGGTAACAGTTCAACCTGCATCAACATTCTCAGGAGAGCTACGTCGACTCCGTACACTGAGCCTTTTCCATCAATACAGTCATAAGAATCCATCTTCGCTTGGTCATGTATAGAGTAGATCTCCACGAAGCGGTCGGGGCGATCCCCCTCTTCCGGTATCATGACCAATTCTCCGTGACTGATGAACCTGTAACACAGGTGGTTGAAATAACAGAATGCCAGTGATTTTATTCTGGAACTTGTTAGTATCAGATTGTTATATGAAACCACACTTTCCACATTTGTTTATGGTCAAGCTTATTCCAGTTTTCTACAGAGGCACATTAAAAAAAATCTAAAAAAAATGAAATGGCATTTTAGGATTTTGGATTCTTGTAAAATCACCAAAATAATAAGTCAATTTCGGAATTAGTTTGTGCGTAATGTGCAGTAATGAAAAGTAATCTTTGGCTATTGAAGAGTATACATATCCTTGCTTGACAATGACGCAATATTGCATATTGTCAAGAATATGTTTGTTGTGTTAGTTTCATTCTTTTTTCTAAGCCGGTCATTTGTTGCAAAGCAGACAGACTTGTTGGAATGTGCTAAGGCTAGCGGTTTCCTCACTTAAATTAGTGCCAGTTATTGAGCCATTGCATCGAGGTTGGTGACGATTATGCTGACAAGGCGAAAGGTGGACGTTCACCTGTGCTGAGGGAAGATGGTCCCCACTCTATTGATGACGAGAAGAGAGGAGAGAGATCTGAGGCTTATGATTGGTGGAGATTGACGAGGATGTCATGAGTAGTGGCGTTGTTGCCTCTTTGGCGGGCTGACCAGGACCCTGGAGGGTAACAGGACATGGTGACATCATCGATGGTGTCGTGGTGGCAAGAAAACTTTTATTCGGGTAGTGTAATTCTGGACATCGAGGTATGAAGTGACTATAAAGTGAAAGGCCTGCTGGACACTCCCTCAAATGGAATGCTGTGCAAGAAACACGTTACAAGAAGGAATACTGTAGGAGCGAGAGTGGGGTCGTGAAGGAGTTCTGCTGGGAACTGTAGTATATTATGTAAACTCCGGGCGGAGGCCTCGTTTGAAATCGACCGCCTAATTCCGCCACCAGCGCCACCTGTCGGGAGGTAAGAAGCGACGGGATTGCTAAGGACGCCGAGGTAAGCAAAGTACTACAGTTGGCGACGAAGGAAAATAAACAGAAAAACGGGAATTAAAACCGCGTGACAGTGCCGTGTGCGTGTTCAGGCGGGCGATATTAGGTCCGTGCTGTTTTTTGTTAGTAGACAGGCAGTGTTGAAGATAGTAATTTGCGTAGGAAAATGTTTTCTTGAAGTAGGCCCTAGGCTGTTTTGGCGGTTAGGCCGGTAAATATGGCGGAAGCAGGTGCTATCAAACCTTTCGATATACAAGGAGACGATTCAAGTGTATCACAAAGATGGGGACGTTGGCGCAGGGGATTCGAATACTTTGTGATAGCGAAAAATGTGAAACAACCTGCCCAAAAGAAGGCAATGTTATTACATTACGCGGGGGAGCCAGTGCAAGAAGTTTGGGGAACGCTCCTTGAGACGCAACCAGGCGAGGCGGGAACTGATGGGGAGTGGGGACACACAAATTTTAATAGATGAGTACAACGTCTGCATGCAAGCACTCACTACTTATTTCATACCCAAGAAAAGTTTTATGTTTGAGAGATTTAGATTTAGGCAGATGAGGCCCGAGAAAGGCGAGACGTCCGTGCAATTCCTCACTAGGCTTAAGGTGGGAATAATCAACTGCAACTATGAGACGCCTGACCGGGAAATAGTTGATAGAACACACAGGATCTCGTGAGCTGAGACGAGAATTACTGAAAATAGGGCAGTGTTGAATCCAGCAATGATCCCGGAGGGCGAAGCCCCCCCGGGAACTGTCATTCGCCCCCCCCCGGGAATAAATTGACTACATGCAGTATATATTCCTTCATTTTTCAAATAATGTCACTTTGCCGTTTTTTAAAGGGCACGTACATAATATCGCTTTGAAGGTTGTTAAGTTTTATGTTTGTAACTGTAATCAAATTGGCAGATCCTACGAAAAACGTGTGGGCAACTCACGAGTTCAAGAACTAGATTTGTAAATGTATGGTCATTCGAAGGGTTCCGACTTTTGTTTAGTAAATTCCGAAAAAAATGTCTTCTTTTGTATGTTGGCTGACAGTCGCGCCTTGAGAGGATATGCGCTTGCAGGACTGATACATTTGCAGTATGTTGGTTTAAATGGTCTGTGTACTTTTCGATGCGAAAACACTATTATCAGTTAACCAAGGCGTAGGCATCCTGTAAAAGGAGGGATCAAACGCAGTTTTCCTTGTATATTGGGCTAAAAACTGATACTTGCTTCCTATTAGTCGAATTGCACAAAATCGTGCCGTGATTTGGTAAAAAAAAAAAACTATTTTCACCCTGTTTGGAAAATATTATATTTGTTTTCGTTTCTAATATGACCGTTTTATGAATCAAGCGGTTTGAAGGTTAAATCTAGCGGATATTTAGGAACTTTTAGCGTCCACAACACACAAAAACTACATTATTTTGGTATTTCGTTCAGACCACAACTTTTTTCTAAAACGCACCAAACGCACTCTTAAATCCTGATTTTCACCTGCGGCGCTATTGTTGTGTGTATGTTCTAAGGCTGGGCAGCAACGCGCAAGAACGTGGCGCTATCTAAACGTAGTGATGGAGAGTTAAACGCCAACTCACGAGGCGCGGTCGGTAAATATGATTTCAAAGGGAATAAATTTATCAACAACCAGCGTTCTGGTGGGGGAATAAAAAATCTAAGGGAAGATGGTCTGCATACTTGAAACTGGCGAGGAAGATTCAGATGAGGAACAAGACCAATCTCAATGTCTAGATCAGGAGGACGATTTAAATGATTATATTTTCCAATTGAAAGACAAAATGGGAAATGATGATACTGTAAACCTGTTAATTGGTGGGGTAGAGGTAAACTTTATCATTGACAGCGGAGCTTCAAAGAACATAATAGACAGCTCCACATGAAAAAAAAAAATGAAAAAACAGGGTGTTAAAGGAGTGTCAGTGAAAGATAAGAACCCCTATAACCATTTGGTGCATCCAAGACCCTGATACCCCTAGGGCGTCTGGACAAAATAGTGACACTTAATGATAGGACATAAATGACAAATTTTATGTCATGGAATGTAATGGCAGTCCTTTATGTCAAAGAAAGCTTCTAGAGAACTAGGTGTCTTGATGTTAGGATACCCACTGCATCATGTTTCAGATGCCTGTAGCTCAGACAAGGGTGACCAAAGGTCGACATTACCGAAACAGGCCATGCTCCCTTTGTCAAGCCAAGGTAATTTAGTAGCTAGTGGGAAATCTGATAAAGGAAAATAGGACAGTGGGCCTACCATCGGCCTGATCAAACATGACAAAATAAAAAATGATTTAAAGACTAAGTTTCCATCAGTTTTCACTGGAGTCGGAAGCTTAAAAAATTTCAAATGACAATTAAAAATAAATCCTACTGTAACACCTACCATACAGAGACCCCGGCGATACCCTACATCTTATGAAAGAAATAAAGTGAAGTCTGGAAGAGAAAAAGTGCTAATTACATAATAGAAAGGGTGAATGAAACCCTTAGCTTGGGTATCACCACTTATTGTTGGATGAGAGTAGCGAGTGAAGCGAAGACTTCAATTTCACTGACCCCAAAAAAATTTAGCTCCAATGTTTTTTTTGTCTGTTTGTTCGCTTGATTCGGGCAAACGGCATATTATGCGATCTTGATGAAAACTAGAGGGGACCTTCTTTCTCTCTAAACTTAGAGGTGTATTGTTTTTTGGTACAATCGAAGAAATATTTCTTCATGAATATCGTACTTTTACGATTTTTTCGATTTTAAGTGCGATATTTTCGTGACATTTGGTCCGATTCTGACCAAACGGGTAGGGCCACTACGTTCATATTCACATGGACATTAAGGTTATGGTGATGTAGTACCTTTTGAAAGAAAAACTTGAAAAAGTTTGTCAGAATCCATAAAAATTAAAGGTTTTAATATAAGTTTTTCAATTTTTAGTGCGATATTTCGTCACATTTGGGCCGATTCTGACCAAACGGGTGGGGCTACAACGTTCAAATTTCACATGGACATTAAGGTTATGGTGATGTAGTACCTTTTGAAAGAAAAAGTTGAAAAAGTTTGCCAGAATCCACAGAAATAATGGTTTTAATATGAGTTTTTTTGAGGTTTATAATACCAATTAACAAGTAACAATAGAAACTTGACAACTATCACCTACAATGCATTCAAAAAGTACTTGCAAAGGAAAAGTGCATACAACGCAAAAACGCAAACAAAAAACTTTTAAAAAAATCGCTCATCCATCAACGCGGGCGGGACTTTAGCGTTTTCCTAGTTGGTAAAAAAGGGGAGGTTCCTTGCGACTCATAGTGGATGCTCGAGAAGCCAATAAGGCTGTAGAAAGGGAAATTCACCCAATTCCCCTTATTGAAGAGACTCTGTCTAAATTGCATGGTGCATCCGTTTTTTCGGTACTAGACATGAACCAGGCTTTCCATCAACTGGAACTGTCAGAAAATTCGAGAGACATTACGACATTTTCAACCCCATTTGGCCTAATGCGCTATAAAACTTTAATGTTTGGTCTGAATTGTGCTTCTGAAATTTTTCAAAAAATCATAGAGCAGATATTCGGAAAATGTGATGGAGTGGAAAATTACATGGATGATTTTCTGGTTTGGGGTCGTGACCAGGCTGAGCATGACCGTCGCCTTCAAGTTCTGCTGCGTACCCTTGAGGAACATGGTCTTACTCTAAATCTTGAAGTGTGTGTGCTGAGTCAGCCACAGGGGACATTTAGAGGGCATCTATTTTCTGCCAAGGGTGTCCAACCCCCTTTTGAGTAAATTGAAGTAGTGCAGAATTTCCGACCCCCTACCTCTGCCGCAGAAGTAGCTAGCCTCTTGGCCTAGTTGCTTACACCTCACGATTCATACCTAACTTCTCTTCGCTTACATTCCCTATGCGCAGCTGGTAAGAACAGATGCAGAGTTTTTATGGGGACTGAGCAAGATGAGGCCATGACTAAAATAATAAAGGTACTTAACAACACGTCCAGTGCTTTCATTTTATAGAAATAATGCACCTACAACCATTATTGTAGACGGAGGTCCTACGCTACTGAGCCATTTTGCTGCAGGAGCATGATGGTGTCCAGCGAGTTATTGAATACTCCAGCAAAGCCCTCACAGATGTAGAATGTAGGTATAGCCAGATAGAAAAGGAGGCCCTTGCTCTAGTCCACGGCTGTGAGCGATTCCGATATAACATTGTTGGGCCAAAAGAGTAAAACCATGTGCTCGCATAGAGCGGTGGATTTTGCGCCTACAGGAATTCAATTTCTAGTTGAAGTACATGCCAGGTCGATTGAACATAGCAGATCCATTGTCAAGATTAGTAGAGTTTAAGCATCCACAGCTGCACAACACTGAGAAAGACTACTATATTTGGTGGGTAGCAGAGAACTCAACACCATGTGCTGTCAGATTGGAAGAGTTGCAGGAACAGAGTCGCGTTGATCCCACCATATCTAAGATGAAGAATGCCATTCACACTGGCAGGTGGCCCGCTGACCTGAGGCACTACCAGCTGATAAAGCACGAGCTGTCAGTCTATGACGAACTTGTCCTTAGGGATACTCGCATCCTCATACCTCCATCAATGCAAAACCGCGTACTAGAACTTCCACACGAGGGACATTTAGGTGTGGTCAAAACCAAACAACGTTTTTGTACTAAAGTGTGGTGGCCTACACTGGCTAGCGATGTGGAAAAACTTTGTCGCACCTGTCATGTTTGCCAACTCGTAAGTACATTGGAGCCGCCTGAACCTCTTAAGTCTTCTGAACTGCCAGAAAAACCTTGGGACTAAGTAGCTGTCGACTACCTGGGCCCGCTCCCTAATGGCCAATACCTCTTGGTGGTGATCGACTACTACAGTCGGTATGTTGAAGCATAACTCACTAGGTCGACGACAACTGAACGCACTACACACTTCTTGCAGGAGACCTTTTGCACGTTTTGGCTTGCCCTCTGTGCTTCGCGCGGATAGAGGACCGCAATTCTCAAGCGTGGAGTTTAAAGACTTTTGCAATGAAAATGGGATACACTTGCTGGCTACAACACCGCTGCACCCGCAAGCTAATGGTGAGGTGGAACGTCAAAACCGTAGTCTAGTGCGATGTCTGAAAATTGCACATAACACCGGGAAAAATTTACGTTTCGCATTGCTCGAGTATCTGTTTGCTTTCAGGGCAACCCCACATTCCATCACAGGGGTCTCTCCAGCCAAATTGCTGTTTGGTAGGGAACTTAGAGAAAAAGTACCTACCATAACCTCTAGCCGTTTTCTGGATGTGGAGGATAAAGACAGAGATGTGTTCCGTAAAGCTCAAATGAGGGTGTATGCTGACATTTCTCGAAGGGCTACTGAACGTGACATTAATGTAAGGGATAAAGTGTTGTTTAAACAGCATAAGCAAGATAAACTAACTACACGGTTCAACCTTACTCCTCATAAAGTTGTGGCAAAACACGGAAGTGTGGTTGTTCTGCAGTCACCGGAGGGCGTCGAGTACACACGTAAGACACTATGTACGCGAAGCAAGCTCGCCTAGCCCGGACACATCGCCTGACAAGGAATCAACTACATCCACTAACACGCCAGAACCAAATACTACGAAGTTACTCATCCGTGCGACACTATGTACGCGAAGCAAGCTCGCCTAGCCCGGACACATCGCCTGACAAGGAATCAACTACATCCACTAACGCGCCAGAACCAAATACTACGAAGTTACTGGTTGGGGATGGTGATCCACGTGGTCCACGACGCTCACAGCGAGTGCGCAAGAAGCCACTCCGCTATGAGCACTAATTGTCTCTTAGGAGCTTTTAGTTTTAGGACTTTTAGTTTGAGTAAAGCTTTAGATTCATCTTTACTTATTTATATGCTACTTATCTATAACATTTATAACGAGAAACTGTTGGAATGCATATAATACATACTGCACGGATAGTTTTAAAAAGGGGGGGTAATGTAGTATATGTAAACACCGGGCGTAGGCCTCGTTTGAATTGACCGCCTAGTTCCGCCACCAGCGCCACCTGTCGGGAGGTACGAAGCGACGGGAGTGCTATGGACGCCGAGGTAAGCAAAGCACTACAGGAACCAGCCAGGAGGAAGCAAGCTGGAAGGCAGAAGAGGCAAGGACGAAGCACGGAGCACAGAGAGGTCGCCGGATCGAGTCCCACACGCGACGTGGAGTAGCTGATATCAGGGCTGGATATCAGACAGAGGGATGATAATTATCCCTCTGTTATCTGTTATCCCTCTGCGCTTTAATGGTAAGCGATGCGTTCTACTATTAACAGTCAGGTTACGGGTTTAACAGCTAGGTTCGAACCCACGCACGCCAGACCACAATGCAGAGACTTAACTGAATGCAATAGTTGGATGAGCGAAGCGAAGACTTCAATTTCACTGAGCCCCCAAAAAATTTAGCTCCAATTTTGTTTGTTTGTTTGTTTGAATTTTGTTTTTTTTGTTTTTCTGTCTGTTTGTTCGCACGATTCCAGGCAAACGGCATATACGATCTCGATGAAAATTAGAGGGGACCTTCGAAATCTCTGAACTTGGACCTGCCACGTTTTTGGGTACAATCGAAGAAATATTTCTCATGAATATCGTACTTTTGCGATTTTTTTCGATTTTTAGTGCGATATTTTCGTGCGTTTGGGCCGATTCTGACCAAACGGGTGGGGCTACAACGTTTATATTTTACTTTAGTCCGTGGAACAAGCGTAAATACATTTCAAATCCGGAAACCAGCACCAAAATTTAGGAGCAGGTAAAAGACGTATTTTAGAATGTTATTATCATGAGGGACACGCATAGAAGCAAATAAGTCACCTGTCATGGCGTCCACAAGATGGCCGCCAAAATAATTCTTAAAATTGCTGTAACTCAAGAAGTAATCATCAGATTTGGATAAACTAGGTTTTGTTTTATTCGGTTTTTAATGCTCTACAAAAATGTCACAGAAATTTTACCGTAAATACAATAGTTTTAATTATATTTATATATTATTACAATGTATTGCAATTATAGCACTTTTTGGTGTATATATAATTATTTATACGTAGAATTCGCTAGATTGTCATAAAATTTTCAGACTATACTAAATTAAGCATTAATTAAATCCCAATTAAAAGTTTCTTATTCACTTACCAAAGTCTCGTAGTGTATCACACAACAACAATATGACCACAATGAACCAAAAAAATATTAGTTTTAAAAATTAAGTCCAATCACTTTCCTATTAATTCAAATAAAGACAATTAATTAAAAATAATGACAATAATCTCAATTAATTTTGTAAAATTAACCCAATGTAGTCGACCTTGGAATCATTTTAAAGCTAGTTTTAAGGCGAATAAATAAAATGAAAAAAATTAATTAATTTAATTAATTAATCACCGAATTAATTACATTTTAGTTAAATTATCCCACTTTTGACAAATGTATTGTTATGTATACCTAAAACTCAATCGATCGTAATAAAAATATACTACTTTACTGACATAATGCCAAATGAATCCGAATTGTCATGTCCCGAAACAAAATTCTTATAACTTACCGATTAATTAAGAAATTAAATGAAAAATTACTTATATCTCAATAATTGTTGTTGTCACTCAATCAACACATACAAATGCCAACAGAAGTATCAAATATAAACAATGCAAGTGTAATTTTTGAAAATTAATAGTCCCAAAATTAAGTTCATGCCACTTTTCTGTTAATTGAATTTCCCACAAAATTATTTTCCTGTAAAAATGCATGCAAATGGTTCCCAGTGTGGCTGTGTTAATTTTACACAACCATGGTGATTTATATCCATTATTTTTAATTCTATTTATGAATTCAATTAACAGAAAGTAGCATGAACTTAATTTTGGGACTATAAATTTTTAAAATTACACTCGCATTGTTTATTTTTTATACTTCGGTTGGCATTTTGTATGTGTTAGTTGAGTGACAACAACAATTATTGAGATATAAGTAATTCTTCACTTGATTTCTTAGTTAATCAGAAAGTTATAGGAATTTTGTTTCGGGACATGACAATTCGGATTCATTGGGATTATGTCAGTAAAGAAGTATATTTTTATGACGATCGCTCGAGTTTTAGGAATACATAACAATTTACATATGTCAAAAGTGGGATAATTTAACGAAAATTTAATTAATTCGGTGATTATTTATTAAATTAATTATTTTTTTATTACATTTATTCGCCTTAAAACTAGCTTTAAAAAAGATTCCAAGGTCGACTACATTGGGTTAATTTTACAAAATTAATTGAGATTATTGTTTATTATTTTTAATTATTGAATTTCTTGAATTAATAGGAAAGTGATTGGACTTAATTTTTAAAACTAATATTTTTTTGGTTCATTGTGGTCATATTGTTGTTGTGTGATACACTACGAGACTTTGGTAAGTGAATAAGAAACTTTTAATTGGGATTTAATTAATGCTTAATTTAATTAATTAATTAATCATAAAGTTACAAGAATTTCGTTTCAGACTTTAAATTTTGGATTTATTGGCGTTATTTTAGTATAGTCTGAAAATTTTATGACAATCTAGCGAATTCTACGTATAAATAATTATATATACACCAAAAAGTGCTATAATTGCAATACATTGTAATAATATATAAATATAATTAAAACTATTGTATTTACGGTAAAATTTCTAGTGACATTTTTGTAGAGCATTAAAAACCAAATAAAACAAAACCTAGTTTATCCACATCTAATGATTACTTCTTGAGATACAGCAATTTTAAGAATTATTTTTGGCGGCCATCTTGTGGACCCCATGACAGGTGACTTATTTGCTACCATGCGTGTCCCCCGTGAAAATAACATTCTAAAATACGTCTTTTACCTGCTCCTAAATTTTGGTGCTGGTTTCCGGATTTGAAATGTTCCTATAGTTTTAGCAGCTTGTTCCACGGACTACATGGACATTTAGGTAATGGTGATGTATTGCTTTTTGAAAGAAAAAGTTGAAAAAGTTAGCCAGAATCCATAGAATAAAGGTTTTAATATAAGTTTTTTTAGGTTTATAAAAACAATTAACAAGTAACAATAGAATCTTGACAACAATCACCAACAATGCATTCATAAAGCACTTGCAAAGGAAAAGTGGTCCCACGCAAACTAAAAACTTACAAAAAAGCTCATCCATCAACGCGGCGGAACTTAAGCGTTTTCCTAGTAGGGTACAATTTATAAGACAAAACCGAAGTCCCTTTGGTTTGAGTCTGAATCATTCATTGTGCTATAGTATACATTTTTGGATGAGCGAAGCGAAGACTTCAATTTGACTTTGTGTTTTTTTTTTTTTTTTTTTTAATCACTTACGTTACTCCAAGAAAAATAGCTCCGGTGTTTTGTTTTTGTAAGTTTTTTTTGTCTGTTTGTTCGTTCTCTACCGGGCAAACGGCATATGCGATCTTGATGAAAATTCGAGGGGACCTTCGAAATCTCTGAACTTAGAGCTGTTTTGTTTTTGGGTACAATCGAAGTAATATTTCTCATAACTAGGAAAACGCTAAAGTCCCGCCGCGTTGATGGATGAGCTTTTTAAAGTTTTTAGTTTGCGTGGGATATCTTTACTTTTGCAAGTGCTTTGTTTTGCTGCCTACGCATTGTAGGTGAATGTTGTCAAGTTTCTTTTGTTTCTTGTCAATTGGTATTATTTACCGTAAAAAACTTATATTAAAAGCTTTATTTCTATGGATTCTGGCTAACTTTTTCAACTTTTTCTTTCAAAAGGTACTACATCACCAAAACCTTAATGTCCATGTTTAATATGAACGTTGTTGCCCCACCCGTTTGTTCAGAATTGGCCCAAATGGCACGAAAATATCGTACAAAAAAACAAAAATCTTATATTGAAAGCTTTATTTCTATAGATTCTGGCTAACTTTTTCAACTTTTTCTTTCAAAATGTACTACATCACCATAACCTTAATGTCCATGTATAATATGAATGTTGTAGCCCCACCCGTTTGGTCAGAATTGGCCCAAATGGCACGCAAATATTGCACAAAAAATCGAAAAAAATCGTTAAAGTACGATATTCATGAGAAATATTTCTTCGATTGTACCCAAAAACGTGGCAAGTCTAAGTTCAGAGATTTCGAAGGTCCTGTCAAATGTTTCATCCAGATCGCATATGCCGTTTGCCCGGTAGAGAGCGAACAAACAGACAGAAAAAAACAAAAAACAAAAACAAACAAACAAAATAACACCCGAGCTAAATTTTTTGGGGGGTCGTAGTTAGGGGGTTAGGGGATTCAACCTTGCATTTCATTCTAGAAGCAAGCCACTTGGCACAGTTACTTATTAGACCTTATTGATTGATTGAATCGATGGTGCCAAGATGAAATTGCCATATGGCACCACTAGCACAGTGGCGGACTGGGGGCCGCCCAGTGACACGTTGTATGTGCGTTTTTATACGTTCGATCAGTCGAACAAGCTGAGAGGGGACTCAAATCATTCGTTAATTTCTCCTTATTTCTATGAAGGTAATGTGGAAATCGTAATTGGCAGAATTTACCTTTTGGAGACAGAAAACGGCAAAAAAGGCTACATTTATTAAATCAAAACCAGCATACTTCAGCCCTGGGAGAGATGGCAATAAGTCTGATATTTAATGAACAAAACACAAAATATAATATTGCGAACACATTAGAATTGGAAGCTTTAGTTTTAAGATTAAAAAAATGGTAAAAAAAAGGTTCAATAATTATTCAATTTTAGAACCAATTTGGGCTACATGTGTGGAAAGGTGGCAATAATTGGAAAATGTAGCGCACCAAACCAAATATATTGCGGAGGCGCAAGAATTTGAAGTTTCTGGTTTTGAGAAAATTCGATAAAAATGGCACCAATAATTCCAATAATAATCAAATTACCTATTGCCCTGAGAAAGGTTACAATAAATCTCGTATATGAAAGTCACAAAACAAAGAAAAAACTTTGAACAAAAAACACGGTGTTCATCTTTGAGACTAGATTCAAATTATGTATACATTCATTTGCACTTTTCCTCCCACACAACACCTTCAACTCCTTCCATAATCTGCTTGTCTGCTCGTTGACAAATGACAGTAGTATCAATACTTGACTGCACTGCTGCAGGATTTCCATTGCTTCCACAGTGTCACCATGCACGGGAAAGAACCAGGAAGGCAGTCGTCGCCCGCCAAGTGACATGCGCAGCGATGGATTTTTTACCTTTTCCAGAGCCAAAAGACACCTAAAGTTACGGCTCTCCAACTAGATTTTGTACAGCAGAAAAAGCAAGTACAATGGCATCCGTGTCGACAGTTTGAACCATTATGGGACTTTAAACCTCTCCAGTGGTCACCGGGTCAAAGACTGGGCATTGACTGCCTGTTGAATGAAATCAGGACATCTGTATCCATGGTAGAGTAGAACTCTTGCCCACTCTGTACAATGCACAATGAACATTTTAAGGCCATCACCAAGGCAGACGTCCTAAACAATGTCCATACGTCCTGCGCGAGCTCCAGAGCCTCCAGCTGACCTGAGATATGGTTGATACACATCCGTTATATTTTGCGAACGTCTTGCTTGCTTTGGGGGCTTACATTTTGACTACAGCCGCTCCATTAGTCTGCTTGCACAGGTGGGACAGACTGAGCAACTGCACCCTCACAAGCCGTCAAGCACTGAATGATGTTCGACTGCATGCATAGGGCCACCCATGCTGATCAAGGAAGGAGTAAATGGCTAGTTTTAGTGTCTGGAGAAATCCTGTAAATCTCCTTCACTGGTCTCACTCTGACATGCACATGTTATAAACAAATTGCTGAAAAGTAAACAGTCATATCTTACTGAGGCAACTTTATTTCCTGTTTTAGTTCTCAGGTCTTTTTTCTTCTGATTACTAAATACCGTAAATTTGTTGCGCTTTATAGGATCTATTAATGCAGCAGAACAATAACTTGCCACTTAATTGTTTCGACTCAATGTTGTAGAAACTCCGCACTATCTTCCAAGAACGGATTTCCGTATTTTCCAAACACTGCTTTCAGAGACGACGTTTCTTTGGAACGTTGTGCGTATTGATTTGGTGTCGTGGTGATATCTGATCGGCGTATCTTCTGGATCACCAGATATACCTTGACTAGTTTCAAATTTTTGAACTAAGGAACATATCTGCGAGCTTGCAAGCGTCCACATTTCCTGTGCAGTAGAGTTCTGTGTGAGACCAATGGTTCCACCATCACCTTTGATGTATGCATTTAGCTGTTCATGCGCTAGATCTAGTGCCATCGTGGAGAAGGGCCTTGAGACTCGTGGACGAAGAACGATCCAGAGCAGAATTCTTGTTTTATAGTGGGATGTACTCGTTCTAGCGCCATGTACCTTAGATGGAACGAAAGCCATCTGGCGTAATTGACTGGATCCATAGAACCGTGAAAAAAACATTTGCATAGACTGAAAATACATGTCAACGTTTGACTGCCTAATTGATCGGATAAACTACTGAATTGCCAATTCCAGCTGAAGAGCGAGATCCCAAAATTTAAACGTAATTACAGGAGTGTCAAGAGAACAATGTCCTCTGTTAAATCTAAATACTGTTCATGTGCCTGTTTGTACCAACTAGTGTGCCTGCAATGTTATGTATAGGGCCTATATAGCTTATTAAATATCAAGAATATTATTGCCAACTCTCCCAGGGATCAGTCAAATAGTCTTCGATTTGAAATGTTCTTTTATTGCCGGTTTTTTGACTCCAAAGGCAAAATATTGCCGAGTTCGATTAACACGTTGGGGAACATTCAGGGGAACATTACGAATGATTTGAGTCCCCTCTCAGGTTGTTCGACTAATCGAATATTCAAAACGAATATCCAAACGTGTCACATGGGCTTCATACAAAATGCAAAATTTGGGCCTTTTTGTTATTTTTATTCCCACAGCCAAATGCTCCTAAATTTACCGACACCGAAACATATATTATATTTTGTGCGTCACATAACAGTCATTGCAACCTCTCCCAAGGCTGAGGGGCAGTCGATGTTTGCTTCACAAACTTCGCCTTTTTTGCCATTTTTTATGTTCACAACTAAAAGCTACCATTTTTAGTGTCCTGCGTTATAAGAACTTATCTCTTGTGTTAATTATCAAGAATTTGTGTCATATCTCCCAGCGACATCAGCAGTCAATAAGTCTTCGATTTGATTTGAAATGTGCCTTTATTGCCGTTTTTTGCTTCCAAATGGTAAATTCTGCCAAATACGATTTCCACAATACCTTCATAGACATGAGGGGAACATTACAAATGATTTGAGTCCCCTCTCAGCTTGTTCGACTGATCGAACATGCAAAAACGCATATTCAACGTATCACTGGGCGGCCCCCAGTCCGCCACTGTGCCAGTGGTGCAATATGGCAATTTTATCTTGGCACCATCGATTCAATCAATCAATAAAGGTCAAATAAGTAACTGTGCCAAGTGGCTTGCTTCTAGAATGAAATGCAAGGTGCACCCTATCTGTGTCCCTTAACCCCCTAACTATCGGTGAAAATGAAGTCTTCGCTTCGCTCATCCAAATATCGTACTTATACGATTTTTCCCCCGGTTTTCTATACGATATTTTCGTAATATTTAGGCCGATTCTGACCAAACGGGTGGGGCTACGACGTTCATATTTTACATTGACAAAGATTATGGTGATGTGGTACCTCTTGAAAGAAAAAGTTGACAAAGTTGGTCAAAATTCATAATAGGTTTAAGCTTTTTACAGGTGTAGGCCTATAATGAACAAGTTATATCAAGTAACTATAGAAAAAGTAATGAGATTCCACATAAATACGTAATCATTGGACAGAAATATTCCAAAAAAAGCTCATCCATCAATGCGACTGGAAAAAACGTTCGCGAAGCGGCCTAGTACAGTCAACTGAGAGTAGCTGTTTTGGCATTGCTTCCAAATGAAGAACAATTTGGTTAGCCCCAACTTTCTTTGTGTCGTCTTAATAGGGGTTGCAGCTAGTTCGAGTCCTTGTGTTATTGTTGTCTGTTCGCCGATCCCTTCCTTCCTTCAATGGCCATGTTGTAAACTACCTTTTTTATCATAAAGTTTATTGAGGTCTGACAACGGTAACCGGACGATTGCCAGGCGGACAATTTGCCAGGGTCTATTTTGAGGGGCTAGGACAATTTGCCAGGCAAGTGTATGATGTCACGGTGGGGCTAGGACAAACTTGCCAGGCTAGAGTGTGACGTCACGGAGGGGCTAGGACAACTTGCAGGCATTATTGGAGGGCTAGGACAACTTGCCAGGCTGGTGTTGACATTGACAGGAGCACGTGGTAACACATATCTGAACTGCAGGAAGAGTAATGCCAAAAGCACCGAACTTGTAAAATTAGAACCCAGGGACAAGGGGGGTAGTTCTTGTCATAATCCTGAAATTCAGAAGATGGCGGAGTATACCCCCCCCCCGCGAACCCATAGACTATTGAAAAATTTATAAAATAATGTTTTAGTTATAGTTATTCGATTGTATTCCCAAAATAATAGGGAATTTGCATAAGTTCCAGAAAATAGGTAAAAGTATCTGCAATATATAGATATTCTTCTATCAATTATATAAACGTTAATTAAGGTTTTAAAGTTATTCGTTCAATATCTTTTTTTGAGGGTCAAAGTTTGACCTTTAAAATTGCCCGGACATTTATTTGAAACGGTTGCCTACGTCACCGGCCCTCATACGAACAGGGCCGCCTAGATAAATAACAAAATTCCCCTCCTTCTACCAAATTTTTATCAACATTGTGTTTTTACTTAGGAAGCTTCGCAAACGCTTTTTCAGCGCGTTGATGGATGAGCGTAATTTTTTTAAGGGGTTGTTTCACTGAAAATGTATGAAAACCAGCAATTTTGATTATTAGTGTTTAATTGTTTTTAAGTTTACTTTTTATTTATTGGCATCATAATTATTTTATGCTGATATAATGCTAAAAGCATTAAATGAATTTCTTCTTGAGCGCTGCATGCTTTTTTGCATGGGAAAATGGCTTATCGGTACTGATATTAAGCCTAATCTAGGGCGTATAGTGTGTTATTCATAACAATTTTAGTCAATTTTAAAGAAGACTAGATCAACAGGTTATCAAGGCCCAGTAAATTCATGTAAATTAAATAAATGAACCTTTAGGCATGTTATACTCAAATTTACCAAAAAAAAACCTAAATAAACATAAATGTAATAGGAAGCTTCGCAAACGCTTTTTCAGGCGCGTTGTTGGATGAGCGTGTTTTTTTTTAAAAAAACATAAAATAGAGATTTTCATGAGAAATAATTTTTGATTACGTTCAAATTTCACACGAATATATTAATTCATAAATTAAGATTCTGTAAAAAAATCATAACAATCGGATAAAGAAATGTAGGTGTTATAAGTCGAAGAAATTAAAAATCGAAAAAAATCGTAAAAATTGCTATTTTTCACGATAAATATTTTTTCGAATAAACTCAAATTTCACACGAATATATAAATTCGTAAAATTAAGGTTCTATGAAAAAATCATTACAATCGGATATAGCATGTAGGTGTTATAAGTCGAAGAAATTGTTTAAAAATAAAATAAAGAATCGTAAATTGCAATTTTCATGAGAAATAATTGTTTGAACGATTTTTTGAACCGTGCAGTTCTAAGTTCAGAGATTTCGAAGGCCTCCAGAAAACTTCATCGCAATTGGAGTGTCGGTTTAGCCGGAATCGTGTTAAAAGATACTCAAAAATCCCAAAAAAGAAGAAGAAAAAAAACATTCCGAATTTTTTTCTCTAGTGTAGTAGAATGAAATCTTCGCTTCGCTCGCTACGCTCATCCAATTATCAATTTCTAGGAAGCTTTGCAAACGCTTTTTCCAGGCGCGTTGTTGGATGAGCGTAATTGGGTCCCATTGAGCTGCCATTTTGTTATGCGGATTTTCTGTTGTTTTGTGGAAAAATCTTTATTGAGTTGATTTTTTTTTTTTCATTAAATTATATAAAAAATTTAACTTAAATTTTCTTAATTAATCGTAATTTTAAAATAAAAAAAAAATCGTAAAAATTGGCGATTTTTATAAAAAATAATTATTTGATTGCGCTCAAATTTAGCACAATTATTAAAATTCATAAAATAAATTTCTGTGAAAAAATCATTACAATAGGACAAAGCATGTAGATGTTATAAGTCAAAGAATTGTTTTTTTTTTTTTTTTTAAACGTAAAATTTCGATTTTCGTGAGAAATAACTTTCGTTTGCGCTCAAATTTTACACGAATATCTTAATTCATAAAATTAAGGTTCTTTTAAAAAATTTTTAAAAATCGGATAAAGGCATGTAGGCGTTATAAGTCGAAGATTTTTTTTAAATCGAAACAAAATCGTAAAATTGCTGTTTCATGAGAAATAATTTTTCAATTGCGCTCCACAAACGTGGCAGTTCTAAGTTAAAAAAAATTTCGAAGGCCTTACAAAACTTCATCGAAATTGGAGTATTGGTTTAGCCGGAATCGTGTTACCAAACAGACAAAAATACAAAAAAAAAAAAAAAAAACCTTCCGGTTTTTTTTTCCCCAGTGTAGTGAAATGGAATCTTCGCTTCACTCGCTACGCTCATCCAAAATTGGGGTTTAAAGCTTACGTTTGATATTACTAAATGTACAAAATAAAATAAAGCATATTAGAACTAACTATATGTCAAAATGAGTTATGTACAGCCCAGATAATCTCCGAAAGCGAGTAACTTGATATTTCGTTGAGTGTTTGGGTTGTTTCTCGATTGGTATCATTGAAGGCTGGGGGACGTACGACTGTTTTTTTTTCCGCCAAAATATGTAGGAAACTTTCACCCTATTTATAAATAAAAATATTCTCAAAATCATGAAAAAAAAGATAATTTTTGTGTAAAGGAAGGGGGCCCTTTAAACCCCTGTAGAAACCATAAAACAATGTTATGCAAATTCCCTATTACCAACCCTTTGGCCCCCCAGAAGAAACATGAGCTTCTACAGATCGAGAACCATTGAAAACTACAAATTGTTTCCTTTAGGAAAGAAAAGAGCTGTGTACAACTTTAAATCCATTTAATTTTGCTATAAATTTTTTGTGAGGGACTTGGTAAATTTTTTTTTGCCCAATCTAATGCAATGAAGTCAACCTGTGTGACAGAAGTACATTCAAGTGAATTAAACCAAGATCGATGATCGTGTTGGGGGTGGGATATCGTTTGCCTCCCGGCGGATTTTTAGTTCTGATATTTTTATCTACCCCCCTCCCAAAATTTTTCGCGCTGGTACCCGGGATTTGCAATATTCTATGTTTTTTCCCCCTTTTCAGCTCCCTACTTTACGAAATATAGAGTCAGTCGTCTGATTCTTTAATTAACTTGTTAGTAATCCATTGATGCCTGCGTTTGGAGTTAATTTTGATTTTGGTATTTGCCGAGTTGACACAGTCCCAGAAAATACCTACCCAGCAATTCCACGCATTATCAATATCCCAACATATTCCAGTTGCAAGGGGGATGGTGTGTAAACAGTCTATATAGAAGTTCCCAATCAGCTCTGTTGTAATTAAGCACCTCAGACCGGATGCCTTTTTTTCTTTTTTTGGCATCTTTCCAATAATTTTTCCAAATAATTATAAATTACTAGAGATGAGTTTTAGTAGCCTTTGAAACCAACAATTTATCTGCTTGATTCTCAAATTTAGTATTTTGGAGCACATTAATGCTTCACCATTCAACATTATTTTTTGTAGCAAATTGATCATTGGATGAGCGAAGCAAAGACTTCAATTTCACTGACCCCCAAAAAATTTAGCTCGGGTGTTTTTTGTTTTTTTCCCTCTCTGTCTGTTTGTTAACTCTCTACAAGGCAAACGGCATATCCGATCTTGATGAAAATTGGAGGGGACCCCTTCGAAATCTCCGAACTTAGAGGTGTATTGTTTTTGGCACAATCGAAGAAATATTTCTCATGAACATGTACTTTTACGATTTTTTTCGATTTTTAGTGTGATATTTTCGTTTGGGATTTGGGCCGATTCTGACCCAAAAGGGTGGGGGTACAACGTTCATATTTCACATGTACATTTTAAAGGTAATGGTGATGTATTGCTTTTTTTTATAAAAAAATTTAAAAAGTTTGCCAGTATCTATAGAATAAAGGTTTTAAAAAAGAGTCTTTTTTAAATTTATAATAACAATTTACAAGTAACAATAGGAGATTGACAACAATCACTACCACTGCGTTCAAAAGGCACTTGATAAGTAAATAGATCCCCCGCAAAACTAAAAACTTACAAAGAAGCTCATCCATCAACGCGACGGGACTTTGGCGTTTTCTAGTATAATTCCAATTTTAATGAGGTAAAAGGTAAAATTAATGATGATGAGGTATATTTGTCTTTGAAATGGATGAATACAAGTTAATTTTTAAAAAAAAAAAAATAACCAAATTATCATCAATAAAAAAAATATTGTGTCAACCTCATTTTAAAATAAACAATTGCCCTTTTGTAGATTTTTTAATATTACAACAAGCAAATTTAGAATCTCAATTTAAAAAAAAGCTAAATTCACCCATCTTACTTTATCTTTTACTAACTATTGCTTTTTAAGGCTATGCAAAACCCTTGTACCGGTACATTGATTCGGGAGATCGATGTGTCTATAAACCAGCCACGGCTCACCATCAGCCCCTTTTGGAAGATTTCCTAAAGTTTTTATGAGTAATAGGTAAACGCTTGGAGCCGAAAACTTAAAACGAAAGCTTAGTCACCTGAATGATTCACAGCTGCTTGATGCTTGAGTGTTCCATACATCGGGCATTTCAGCTTACCTAAATCAGGTAATTACCTATGTTTGGGAACGTTATTTAAAAAAATAACTTTTTTAAAATTCAGTTTACTGTTATTTTAATTGACTTATAAAAAGTGCAAGTTGTTTTGAAATATTGAATTCCAAATGTTCAAAATTAGACAATAATATATGCAATATTAAGTTGAGTAAATCTTTTTAAAAAAATTCAAGCTATTTTACTGCCATTAAAATAAATTATTTAAAATTTAAATTTTGGGAATTCCCAAAGCGAAATTTCAAAATCCATTTGAGCCGGGACTCAAACCCGGATCTTTCGATTGCCGGTCGGATAACTCACCCCTAGGCCACCAAATGGTTAATTTAAAAAAGTCTTCTTTGTTAGAGGGAAGGGGGGGTTGATTTCATACGGAGACGTTCCCTTTACCTATGAAATCGAGACAATAAAATATCCACATTTTCTCAAAAAAGTCCTTCCAGAACGAACGAGCCAAGTCGCGGTGCGCTACACACTCAAGACAACTTTTACATTTAAAAACAATAATTTGCAAATATTTTGGCACGCTTTGCAAGGATGTAGTCACGGGGCCAAGTGAATTTACGTATTAATTAAGTGTGCGAAAATGTAGAAGGGCATAAGCTTGTTTTTTACCTCTTGTTTAGTTTTAGTTTTTCCAAAATTTTTTTTTTTTTTTTTTTTTATGAGCGTAGCTAGCGTAGCGAGCGAAGCGAAAACTTCAATTTCACTTTACCCCTCAAAAAATTTAGCTCCAATGTTTTTTTTTTTTTTTTTTTTTTTTTTTTTTTGTTTTTTTTGTCTGTTTGTTCGCACGATTTCCGGGCAAACGGCATAAGCCCATCTTGATGAAAATTTGACAGGACCTTCGAAATCTCTGAACTTAGACGTGCACGTTTTTGGGGACAATCGAAGAAAAATTTTCTCATGAATATTCGCCTTTTACGGATTTTTTTTTTCGATTTTAGTGTGATATTTCGTGACATTTGGGCCGATTCTGACCAAATAGTGGGGCTACAAAGTTCATATTTTGCATGGGAAATTTAAAGGGGATGGTGATGTAGTACCTTGTGAAAAAAAAGTTGAAAAAGGTAACCAGAACCCCTAAAATAAACGTACTTTTACGATTTTTTTCGATTTTTAGTGCGATATTTTCGTGACATTTGGGCAGATTCGACCAAACGGGTGGGGCTACAAACGTTCATATTTCACATGAACATAAGGTTATGGTGATGTAGTACCTTTTGAAAGAAAAAATTTAAAAGTTAGCCCGAATCCATGAAATAAAGGTTTTGATATGAGTTTTTTTGACGTTTATAGTAACAATTAAAAAAAAGTAACCATTTGAAAACTCGACAAAAAATCACCTACAATGAATTCACAAAGCACTTGCAAAGGAAAAGTGGTCCCACGCAAACTAAAAACTTACAAAAACGCTCATCCATCAACGCGGCGGGACTTTTGGTTTTTCCCAGTTATAAACGATGAAGATAACATGAAGTGAAAATTTTGATACTTTATCCCACGCATGTTGTACGAAAATTTGCTCGCTAAAACAAGTTTAATTCAATGAGGGAGCGAAGCGACTGAGTGGTCTCCATTCAACTTTAAACGGCGCTCATTCTGTTTTTCTGTACGTGTATGTTTACGTCAAAAATCAGCGAATCCGCGAACAGATTGCGCTGAAATTTTAAAAAGACATCCGGTAAGAGTAACTGAGAACTGCTAACAAAATCAGCTAGATCCCTGCGATTAAAACTTACAATAAATAAAAATGTGATTAAAAAATATCGATAGCATTTGTTTAGATTTACCATTTGTAAAATAAGCCACAGCCTGCGATATAAAAACAATTCAGATACAGCCGCTACATTTTAAAATTTATCTCAAAGTGGGTGTCTTATTATTTTTTTTGGTGTCAATATTCATTCTCAAAGGTAATGTCAATATTATTGTTTAGATTTATCAACTTTAAAAATGATGACCATCCACAAGAAACAGTGCAATACCACAGTATATGGGCCCTACGCAGTTTTACGCCGTATATAGTATAATTAAAATTGTAGACTATAGACCACCTACTTTATCCAAACCCTACGCTGTGGTGTATTCAAAGTTCAAACCTCCCGCTTACTTGCCTCGCCACATACACAAGGCGGTGTATAAAAGAGTATGGCGTCACTTCCTTCTGACAATCTCAGCACAATATCATGTAGTAGATTTAGTACAACCTTTTATAATAAATGAAGCTTAAAGGTACCAGATAATCATGGCCATGCATTATTACGAGCCTTACCTACACCCACATACATACATAAAAAAAACTGGCGACGGAGATATGGATTTGGTAAGGTAGATTACATTACAGTTACAATGCCTGAAACTAGTCCGAGCGTTTCTCAACCACGTGGAATGCAAGTGGGCTTTTTGCTTCGATGGGACGTTAGGCCCGGGGAAGACCCATGGGACGTTTACGTCGAAAGGATCGAAATTGCTTCGACGCCTTCGATGTGGTTTGAAGCTAAGAAGAAGAATGTGTTTTTCTCTGGGCTTGGAAGTGAAACATTTGTGGTGCTACGCAACTTGGCTACACCAAGGACACTCACTGATCTGTCGTTCACAGAGGCAAAGGACCTGCTTACAAGTAGGTACAGCCTAAGCCTAGCAAACGTACACAAAGGTTTAGTTTTCGCAAGCGTCTACAGCAGAGAACGAAACTATACTCGAGTACTACAGGAGCTCAGAAGTCCAGTAAGCATTGCGAGTTCAAGACCTAGATGAGAATCTGCTAGACCAACTCATTGCAGGAGTTCGGGACAAGATTTTGCAAACCAAGCTGCTGGCGGAGGGAGATGCCATTACCTTCCAGAAAAGCAGTTGAGATTGCTACGGCAGGGAGACGTCGCAGCGAGATGTCCAAGTCTTACGCGGAAATGCAGGGGCAGGCGGCCAAGTACACAAGGTCGTGGTACCCAAGGTACATCGTACAAGGCAGCAGAGGTAAGCCTAAAAATAATTTTGATTCTAGGCCTAGGCCTACTACAGAGGCAAATTCTCCCAAAGGCATGTGCTATCGCTGTGGCAATGAAAAACCACAAGGCCGATGCATGCAGTGCTAAGAACCGACATGTCACAAATGTCAGAAGACAGGCCTATTTCTAAGGTATGGCATGTCCAAGTCTGGGAACAATACCAAGTTAGGGCCTAAGACCTCGGTACCAATCTGCTTACATCAGAGGTGGAAGACTCATATCTGTTCGTCCAAAGGTGGAGAAAGATAGACATGAGGGCCTTTCAAGGTGGCTGTTGAGTTGAATGGAGTAGAATTAACAATGGAAGTGGACACCAGGATCAAAACATTCAATCATTGGCATAGACGCGTTTAGAGGGTCTATGGCCTCCCGATCCTCCGCCACTAGCGCCATCAAAGTTAAAAACTGCGAACCGGGTCACAACAGGAGTTAGCGGGTACGGGGAGTGGCAACGGTAACCGTGCAGTAGGGGAAAAAATTATGCCAGTTACCACTAACGTGATGCGGGACAGAGGGCCTAGCCTACTCGGCAGAGACTGGTTTCACCACTGGGCTGGCTGTGACCAGCGTGAAACCAGTTAGGTGTAAGTGATGGCAATTTTCCTAAAAAAATTGCATGGCCTAGAAAACGTTTTGCAGGCGGTTTAGGTTGTTACAAAGGGGAACCGGTTCACGTGGAACTAGATCCAAATGCTACACCTGTCTTTCGCAAACATCGGAGCCCCCCCTACGCATTAAAAGGGGAAGTCTGACCAGGCCCTAGAACAAATGCAACGTGACGGGGTAGTCGGACTATAGCACAAGGGGAATGGGGTCACCTGCTGTTTTTGTTGCCAAGCGCGAAAAACACTGTGCGAATTTGTGGTGATTTTTCGGGGACAGTCAACCCTGTGTTGAAGGTTGATATTATCTCTCCCTACAAATACAGAAGTGTTTACAGCACTCTCTGGAGGATGCTTTTTCACAGGGTTGGACCTCGATAGGGCTTACACCCAAGTACGAGGATGACGAGTCATCACGGGTACTTGCACTGAATACACAGCAAGGCCTACTACGAATGCTGCGTCTTCCATTTGGGCTGGCGTCCGCACCAGATATTCCAGAGACTGATGGAAATCTTCTTAAAGGACTAGAAGGTGTAGAAATTTTTCCTGATGACTTACTCGTTTCGGGAAAAGACAAAGGAGGAATGCTGGGCAGAGAACGAGAGCTGTGTTGAAAGGTTTGATACTGCTGGTTACGTCTCAAAACTCCCTAAATGCGAATTTATTTTGCCATCAGTAGAGTTTCTAGGGTTTTTGATGATAGCAAAGGAATCCACCCTACGGAGGATAAAATACAAGGCTATTCGATCGGCACCCGCACCTACAAATCTGCAGCAGTTGGAGCCCATTCTGGGATTTTTACATTCTACGAGCGCTACATCCGAATAGGCTACCAAACTTACGCCACTCTACGAGCTTACACGCAAGGGCAGCAATGGACCTGGAGCCAGAAGCATGAGCAGTGTTTCAACGATCCCAAAACAGCAAGTCACATCTGATCAGGTACTGGTTCATTACAGTTTGACTAAACCATTAGTAATGTCTTGGATGCATCGCCGTACGGGGTTGGAGCGGTACTGTCACTTTCCCGAGCCAGAGGGTTTCCCGAACCCCCAAATCGCCTTCAAGTCTCGTACGCTACAAACGGCAGAGAAAAATTTTTCTCAGCTAGATAAGGAATTTTATCAATCAGTTCGGGTTAAAAAAATTCCACCGTTTATTTATGGTCGAAAATTTGTCATATATACGACCATAAAAACCCTTAGTAGGTCTGCTTCGGCCAGGGCGAGTGTACCTGAATGTATTATCCCCAGTATGATGCGTTGGAAATTGACTTTAGGATGTTATCTGTATGATATCAAGTACCGCCAGGTAAAGAGAATTCAAATGCAGACTTGTGCAGCCGATTACCGATCCCAGGACCGGATACACCAGATACCCGGAACCAGCGGATGTGTGGTGTACTACAAGGACAGCCTGCAGAACTTCCAATCTCGCTGACACCATACGTCTGGAGACGAAGAAGGAATCATTCTTTCTAAAGTTTAGCTGGTGTGCTACATGGCTGGAACCATCGAAATTAATGGTTTAGTTTCAACCCTACCTTCGGAATACAACGGGGTTATCGGTAGAAGGTGGGTGTCTTCTCTATGCCAACAGAGTAGTGATTCCCGAGAGTCTACGAGTCGATGTTCTGAAAATGTACATGCAGTCCATCAGGGAATCGTTGCGACAAAGGCAAAGGCCAGGAGTTATGTTTGGTGGCCAAAAAATGGACCGAGCAATCAAAGAAATGATTGGCCAGTGTACATCTTGTGCTGCAAACAAGGTGCACCCACAACATCGAACGTGATTCCCTGGAGTGTCCCCAGTCGACCGATGTCGGTATACACATTGACTTTGCAGGGCCTACGGAAGGCAGTGGCGTATCCAAGGGGGGAGAGGGGGGACAAAACCCCCCCTTTTGAAACAAAATAGAAGTGATAGTAGAAAATAAAATAAACTACAAATTACCATCTGACCCAAAAGAGGATTTTAGTAGATACAAAGTTTGTTATTTGATGCTTAAAACGCACGATTTTCACCAAAAATGACCTTGAAATGAAAGTCTTTTAAATCAAAAAACAGGATTTTAGTAGATAAAAATTCTTCATTGAGATGATTTAAAACGCACAGATTTTCACCAAAATGACCTTGGGAAAAAGAAAATTTTTCCGGGGGGCAAGCCCCCGGACCCCCCACTTAGCCTTCGGCACATCTATGAAAAAATGATAAAAAAACCCCCCCCTTATGAATTCCTGGATACGCCACTGACGGAAGGACATACATTCTTCATAGCTGTGGACGCTTACTCTAAGTGGCCAGTTGTGAAGAACACCGGGGGTCACTTACGGCAAAGACAGCGATTGACGTTCTCCGAGACATGTTCACGGATACGGGATTCCGATGAGATCGTTTCAGATAATGCGGCAGCATTCAAAGGAGAGGAGTTTCAAGACTTTCTTACAAAAAAACCCGATTAAACACATAACCTCAGCACCTTACTCGCCTGCATCTAACGGTTTGGCAGAACGTTATGTTCAGACGGTTAAACAACACTTACGAAAGTTCACGGCGGATAAGTGGCGTTTGGAGTTGGGAAACATTTTGTTAGCTCTGAGGGCTACACCAGTACCAGTACCGGGGTGACTCCGGCAGAAATGCTAATGGGCCGAAAAATCACACAATGCTCGATAAATTACATCCCAACAACAAGATTCTGTGGAGAGGGAGAGTGCGGCTGTTCAAGCTCAACAATCAGACTTTCCTAGCCGACAATTTGCAGAAGAGGACTCAGGATGTACCGCAACTATGGTCCCGGACCAAAGTGGCTGCCTGGGAAATATCGGAAGTACACGGGCCCGGAACTTCACCGTCGAAGATGCCAGTGGAGCAGTACGAACGCGTACATCTAGACCAAGTTCTACGCAGAAGTTCGGTGGTACCAGTGGTAGCAAGGGGGACTCTTCCCGAAGCTTCCCAAGTCCCGAATAGGCTGTGATGCCAACCCCGAGCTGGCAATCCAGTGCTGTTATACAAAATGATAATTCTGTACAAGAACGTTGACAGATTCCAGGAACTATCTACGTTTAGGGTTCAGTCTCCCGTTGAGTTGACACCTTCAAAATCCCTAATTGGGACTGAGTAACTCAAACTCAAAATAGTCGTCACTCTTCAAGGGCTACAAAGCCACCAAACCTATTTGAAGGATTATCATTGTTAGTTTTTGGACAATGATGCTTTTGTTGATTCAATTATAAATCTTTAAGTTTTAGGTTAATTTCATTCCCGTTTTACAAGGTTGCATAGTATGTTCCTAAAAAAAAATGATTCCTGTATTACAATCTTAGTTAGTTACTGTTTGGAATATTGTGCTACAAGTACCAAATCATTCATTTTTTTCATTTCATTATTGGACCTAAGCTCACGTATGACTTTGCAATCTACTTTTATGCATTGTAGTATACTGTTGAGGGGAGAATTGTGGTGTATTCAAAGTTCAAAACTCCCGCTTACTTTCCTCGCCACATTTACAAAAGGGGGTGTATAAAAAGTATGGCGTCGCTTCCCTTTGACAATCTCATGCACAATATCATGTAGTAGATTTAGTACAACCTTTTATAATAAATGAAGCTTTAAAGCGTACCAGATAATCATGGCTATGCATTATTACGAGCCTTACCTACACCCACATACATACATAAACATACGCCATGAATTCTACGCATGAATTTGTACGCTTTACGTAGGCCTAAGCCGTATGGTCGTGCATTTGGCACAGAGCATGGCTCTGCTAATCGTAAAAGACGAGGAAAGAGTCTTGCAAACATCAGCTGGTAAGTATAAAAGAGAAATATACATTACTCCCCGAAAAGATGCGACCTCTGGCAGTCGTCGTCGGGGACCTCTACTGACATCTACTCTACTCTACCCTGACGACCTCCTCGACGACGACGACCATGATAACACGAACGATGCCAAAGACGATGAAGACCACGACGTGAGAACCCCCCATTTTCTTTTACATATACCCGTGGCTGGTTCTGACCAGCATAGGATTTTCCTCCCTTTATCCCAAAGGCTAGAGTGGCGCATTATAACCGAACGGTTGACGCGCCCTGAAACCAAATAAACTAAAAACCATTTTCTCTGTTCGTCTATAGGCCTAAATTGTCTTAAATTTTTAATAAGCTTCATTGACGCTGGGGGCAGTATCTATACTAAGGACGTGTCGGATTGCTTGAAACCACACTCGTTTTCATTCTTATTACTAACAAAATGGCGGCCTCGGGAGACGATCGAACTAAAACACTTCCAAATCACGTTGAGTAACTAGATAAGTTATTAAATGTAATAAATAATATAGTAATTAATAGTACAGAGTCAAATTTGATAAGGAAACGTTATGTAAACACTACTTAAAAGTACTGTTAAGATCGTAATCAGTCGGCCACCTGCATGTGTCAACTCCACGGCTGTTCGTCTGTTTGTTTTGATGTTGATAGCATTGTTGATACTCCCATCAAGAAACCACCGAAAGTTACACTTCTAGTAATGAGACCGACATTGAGAATGAGAATGAGACTGAGAATGAGACTGAGACTGAGAACATGGTTCAGACACGTCCTAAGTCTTGGAGTCATAAACTTGCTGGCCGTTCCATTTAGCCTGGAATGTATCTGTTGAACAAGGGTCTGTGACCACAAATGTGTGTGCAATGATGATAGTATAGGGAAACGCCAAACTCGTTGATAGATAGACGAGTGAGTGAGCCATGTGTTGAGTACCCGGGAACATTTTGTATTTAATTTTGATGATAATAATAATTATATAGGTATAATTAATAGGGTTTTGAGTTTAGTTGGTATAAGGGCGCGTCAACTGAAAGGGCCATAATGCCCACTCTAGCCTATGATAGGCTAGGGAGGCCTTAGGTAGGAGGAGGAAGGGAACGTTTCCGGGACATGACTCACTCACTCTTTTCACAACGACTTTGGCGTTTTCCTAGTATAATTACAATGAGCTCTTGCAAACTATAACACTCAAACTAAATGTTTAGCAAAAAAAAAAACAAAAGGGGAGTATGACCAAATAAGTACTAGGGTGACGACATTAACAAAAAATTTAAAGAAAGAGTTTTGCATCATTGAGTTTCAAATAAGTAATTTAATAGTTACATGATCCATAATTAAACAAGGCAAGTACAATATTTAAAAGGCGTGCAAAGTTAAAGCAAGTCAGTGGGGAAACAGACACATGTAATCAACACTCAGGAAATACAAACGAAATATCGTTCCTGTGACATTTTTTTCATCCCATTTCGATAATTTGATCACGTATTTACTTTAAACCTTACAACAGCAGAATTCCAACACACGCAAGACGTTCGCAGGGGATATTTGCGATTTATTATTTTTAGCAGTTCTTATTATCAATATCATTCCCGTTTGTATTATTGGTTATTAAGTTTTAGCGTAAAAATTTAAATTAATACATTTTAAAGCGTAGCAAAATAAGGAAAGAATCAATTTATCAGAAATTAGTATCATTAAACAATAAAATGCATACAAATTACAAACTAAAAGCATCATTGAAGGTAAAACTCCAAGTTACGCAATTCAAAATTAGTTGTTAGTTGTTCCAAACATGCCTTGCCGTTGCTGCAAGTATCTGAATAGTATGTAGTGGAAAACTTTGGTCTTTTAAACCCGAATGGTGTGGCCGATGGCTCGCAGGAATTGTATCATATCTGGCTGTGGTGCAGTGTTGTACCTTGTTAAGAGGCGCTTGAGGCTGGTTTGCAAGCGAACCGTAGAAGGACGTGCCTTTTTAGGTTCCAATTGTGCAAGGTCATTTTGGAGCAGATGCGTTCTTGTTACAGCTTCGTCCTTTTGAAATGACTCCACTGCAGTCCAAAAGGATGGATGGAAAATGACCAATTATAGTTTTTATTGCGTTGTTCCATCCCTCTGCAAGGTTGTTTGTTCGGTCTTCATCATTAAGGGTAGCTACATGGACATTCCACAATAGCGGCGGGAAGAGGGGCGGGACAATGTCCCGTCATGTCATGTCATAAACCTTGAGGTCTTGAAAACCCACTGGGTGACGCAATGGCTCTTGCTTGCCCGACACATAAGTTTCGTCAAAGTACCGAAGAAGCGGAGTAGAATTTGTGGTGCGTTGCTACCACAGCAATGCCATCCCATATCAGCATTAAATAAATTTATGATGTCAATAAATAAAAAAGTAAACTTAAAAAACAAATTAAACACTAATAATGCAAAAATTTCTGGTTTTTCATAATTTTTAGTGAAAACAACCCCCTTAAACAATTACGCTCATCCATCAACGCCCTGAAAAAGCGTTTGCGAAGCTTCCTAAGTAAAAAACACAATGTTGATAAAGACTTTTGGGAGAAGGGGGGAATTTTGTTATTTATCTAGGCGGCCGTGTTCGTATGAGGGCCGGTGGGCGTAGGCAACCGTTTCAAAATAAATGTGCGGGCAATTTTAAAGGTCAAAACTTGACCCTCAATATATATTGAACGAATAAACTTTAAAAAACCTAAAAATTTAAAGTTTATAAATTTATAGAAGAATATCTATATATTGCAGATACTTTTACCTCTATCTGGAACTTAGCAAATTCCCTATTATTTGGAATACAATCGAATAACTATAACTAAAACATTATTTTTTAAATTTTCAATAGTCTATGGGTTAGCGGGGGGGGGGGGGGGGGTAATACTCTCCGCCATCCCTGAAATTCAGGATTCTGACAAGAACTACCACCTTGTCCCTGGGTTTAATTTTACAAGTTCGGTGCTTTTTGGCATTACTTTCCTGCAGTTCAGATATGTGTTACCACGTGCTCCTGTCAATGTCAACACCAGCCTGGCAAGTTGTCCTAGCCCTCCAATAATGCCTGGCAAGTTGTCCTAGCCTGTTAGTGACGTCACACTCTAGCCTGGCAAGTTGTCCTAGCCCCCCCGTGCCCTCATACACTTGCCTGGCAAATTGTCCTAGCCCCTCAAAATAGACCCTGGCAAATTGTCTGCCTGGCAAATCGTCCGTGATTCCTGACAACGATTATTACGGTTTACCCATCCCAACTCAGAGCCACATCCACAACTAATAAAATATTAAAAATAAAATAAAAAATAATTTAATTCATATTCATTCACAGTAGTACAAGTGGAATACAGTTTTTTGAAACCAACGCACATGCGTTCGAATCCCGCGTCAAATACCTTTTTATTTCATCATAATGACATAGTTTATTATTTATAACTAATGTTAAATAGTACTAGGAAAACGCTTAAGTCCCGCCGCGTTGTTGGATGAGCGTAATTGGTGCATTGAGCTGCCATGTGTTATGCGAATTTTCTGTTGTTCTGTGGGTAAAACTTAATAAATTGAAATTTTTTAAAATTAAATAAAATAAAATAAATAAATTAACTTTTTTTTATTTTTTATTTATTTATCGTAATTGTTAAAAAAAATCGTAAAATTTGAAATTTTTATAATAAATATTCTCGATTGCGCTCAAATTTAACAATAATATATTAATTCATAAAATTAAGGTTCTGCGAAAAATTCATCTCAATCGGATAAAGCATGTAGGTGTTATAAGTCAAAGAATTGTTTAAAAAAAAAAACGTAAAATTTCGATTTTTATGATAAATATTTTTTCAATTGCGCTCAAATTTCACAAGAATATTTTAATTAATAAAATAAGATTCTGTGCAAAAATCATTAAAATCGGATATAGCATGTAGGTGTTGTAAGTCGAAGAAATTTTTTAAAAATCGAAGAAAATTGTAAAATTGCGATTTTCATGAGAAAAAATTTCCGATTGCGCTCAAAAACGTGGCAGTTCTAAGTTTAGAGATTTCGAAGGCCTCCATAAAATTTCATCGCAATCGGAGTATCGGTTTAGCCGGAATAATGTGGACAAACAGACAAAAATACAAAAAAAAAGAAAAAAAAGAAAGAAAAAAAAACATTTCGGATTTTTTTCTCCAGTGTAGTAGAATGGAATCTTCGCTTCGCTCATCCAAAAAGACGGAATTCACAAATAAATACGAACAATCTGATGTTACAAACGTTATACGTGCCCAAGCTGATTATGGCGGTTCCTAAGTAACCAGCAAACAGATTTTTGTTCTTACCAAATCAAATTAAGAAAAAAGAAAACACAGCCTGTACCGGGATTTAAACCCGGAACCATCGGCATAGGAAACATGAATAAACCAACATAACAAACCCGTCCGAATACTGAGGTTGACTCGTATTCATGACCGTCCTTTATCCGCCGTTGCGCCTTTGTTTTCTTCGTTATCGTCTTCCTCTTGTGCATGTTACTTCCATTATCAAGCAAAGTACTATAAACTGGACGCATAGACGACGAAAATTCTTTAGCTCAAAACCTTTTTTACAAACCGAAAGTTGTGAACATCATGACCATTAGCATTAAAATGTGCCCTGACAGTGGCTTGCTTTCATTTGAATTTATGTTTAATTTCTCTGCATCCAATGCAAAATATCGTGGGTTCGTAACGGTGGTGCCAACAGGGCTTAACATTAAAAACGCTTGGACATTTATTTATTTAACAGTATATCTATGATTATTAAAAATGAAACTATATAACAGGTAGTAACTATATAAATAAAAATCATTTGACTTTTCACTGTTAATAATATCTTTATATTAAATTGTGATATTTCGATTCCTTTACAGGAGTTTTTATCAAACTGACAATTAAAAAAACACAACAGACAATACTTAAAACATTTCATAACAAATTATAAATATGGCTGTGTATTAGTACCAATTTAGTAACAAAAAAGTTTTTTATGAATAAAAAAAAGTAACAACAAACATAACATTAAATTTACATATTCGACTGGTGGTACTATTTGAAATTAAACTATTGATCTAGTGATGAAATTGATGGACAAAAACTCTTCCAAATAGCTGGATAGTTAACACTAGGCACACTAATTGTATTGGCCACACAGGAAATCAAACCAGCTTCCTTAATTTTCCGTGTAGTGGCATTAGATTCATGTGCCAGGATTGAAGTGTTTTCCCAATCAATACGATGGTGATTTTCGTACACATGTTCTGCGATTTTTGATGTATCAATCTTATGTTGTTTCACATTGTTCTTGTGTTCTTTAATTCTTACCGTCAAAGGTCTCTTGGTTTAATCAATGTATTTTGCATCACATTCGCAAGGTATAGAATAAATAACACCCTTAGATGACTGAACCTCATCCCTAGGTTTAGTCTTGGTGAGAATGCTGCGCAACGTATTAGACGAACTAAAAACAACTCTTATGCCATACGGAGCTAAAAGGCGTTTGATCTTTTCTAAAAGATTCGGATAGTATCCAATGCAGACAGTTTTATAAATCCTAGGCTTAACAACCTCAATATCTTTATTCATGTCATGTTTGATGATATCTTGTGGAAAAATAGTCTTCTTTAACCAGTCATTTGAGTATTCGTTATCCTTCATGGCACCAAATTTTTTCCAGTTCAATTTTTAGGCTTGTGGGAGTTGAACAGATTAGTTGTGCACGAGAAACTAAACATTTAACCATACCTTCTTTAACATGTGAAGGATGATTTGAATTAGCATTCAAATATTGATCGGTGTGTGTTGGTTTCCTATACACAGATGTAGAAAACGAATCTAAATCTTTCTTGATGAATACATCTAAAAAAGGTAGACCGCCATCCTTCTCCTCTTCAAACGTGAACTTCATCTTAGGATGGTAGGAATTAAGATCTAACAATAAGTTACTTATCTTCCTTGTCTTGATCTTCACAATGAATACAGATTATGTCATCAACATATCTCAACCACAAATCTGGTTTAAGTGATGACTGTGCGAGAACTTCTGTTTCAAGAGAATCCATGTATATATCAGCAAGCAAAGGCGACAAATAACTGCCCATAGCTAAACCATCTAGTTGATGATAAACGACTTTATCAAATTCAAAGTAGCAAGACATGAGAATTAAATGCTAAAGCTCCATTATCTAGGGAGACGGTCGTCGACCGGCAGACAAGCGCATGCGACTGCTTAGGCGACACGAACTCCAGCCCTATATACAGCTACTAGAGTTGGGGGGTTTTCAGCTATCTGTACACGCCGCCCCGAAAGAGTTACAATCTTGAAACTCGGTATATGACCTGGTATGTGGTCCATGACATACCAAAAAAAAAATCAACCCGATCCGACAACTCGTTCTGTGTTAAAAAAAAAGGCTCTCAACATCGTCAAATTCCTTTCGGCTGGCTGGTGGTTGGGTGGGTGGGTGGCTGGCTGGCTGGCTAGGAGTTCTCCGCGGAGATTAATTTAGCCTACAGAGAAAACGGTTAAATCTTAGAACTATGAAACTTGGACCACACTTAGATGTACTTCAGACTCAGTAACTTGTGCTTTCAAAACCAAAATCGGGTAACAGGGACGGGAGAAAATCAAAATTGGGATGATAATCAAAACGCGTAATTACCAAGGCGTGGTAATTTGTACAAACTTGAATTTAAACATACTCTTAACCATTATAAATATCTCGCGTCCAAAACATAAGGGGCTAAATTTGGGGATGACCATGGGCCCAAAAATGACAAAAAAACATATCTTAACTTTAAGAAATGAATCATTCAAAGAAAACGCTACAACTGAGATGTTTCAAACGTGCAATACATTTTGATATCTCTCATTCTTTATCACTTTTGAATATGGAAAGCAAAATTGGGTAACGGGTACCGGAGAAAATCAAAATTATCAAAAGTAGGTAATTCCGTACTCTTATGATAATACGCTATACTGAGAAAACGGTTCATCTTAGAACTTTGAAACTTGGGCCACAGTCAGATGTACCTCATATAACCAAAACCGGGCAATTGGGACCGGGGAAAATCAAATCAAAACAAAACGCATAATTACTCAGGGTAGTAATTTGTCAGCTGAAATTAACATTCATTGTGTGTCGGTCTGTGTAAGGTATTGCTTT
>JAMZAV010006618.1:0-34843 GCA_024449915.1 Sweltsa coloradensis | reverse complement strand
AGAAAATGAATTTAAAAATACAAATTAAAAAAAAATTACCTGTTTAGAAAGGATAAAGGGGTTTTTTTAAAAAAAAAAAAAATTTTTTTTCTTTGGGGGGTGGTTTTTAAATACGTGGTTGGGGGAAAAAAAGGGGGGGGTTTTGGGGGCATATACCGAAAAACAGGTTCTGTGCAGGCGAAACGAACAGGGTTCATTTTGTAAAAAAAACCCTTCATAATTAACGTAATTTTACTATCTATTTAGGTAATTTTTTCTTTTTTTGCTTTGAATAAAAAAAATCACTTATTATTGAAAGGGCGAAAGTCCAAAATTAGGGTTTGAGTCAGTATTATTATTGTGCGGAGAAATAGACGCACGTTTTTTTTTTGAAAGGGGAAAAGAATGTACTCCATTTTTTTTAACATTGGAATATTTCGTTTATTTTTAAAAGGGCGTAAGTCCACGACTTTTTAAAAATTCATTTCCCCCCGGGGACAAACGTTTTTTTTTTAATTTCTTTTTTCAGTAATAAAGCATTCCAATTTTTATGGAAAAAAAAAAAATTTGAGCCTAAATAAAAAGGTGAATTATAAAGAACATTACTTGTTATCTCAAACTAGTTTTTGGACTTATCCCCTTTAAAATAATAATGATTCCCACATTTTTATAGAAGCATGATGTTACGGAATCGATTTTGGGGTATTTATTTTGAGTGAAATGAACAGCAAAAAAACCCTGGAAATCGGTAAAAAAAAATAATAGAAAAAAAAAACATGTTTTTTCCCGTTAAAACGTTCCCCCCCCTCTCCCCCAAACCCCCTAAATTTCCGACCCATTCAATTAAAAAAACAAAATGGGGGCGGGGGGGGACTTGATACAAAAAAGATTGTGATTAGATAAGAAATTTTCCCCAAAAAAAACAAAATTTAAAAATTTTAAAAAAATCGTAACTTTCTGTTCATTCTATTGCAATATACAAGGTTTTAAAGGGTATTACAATGGTTTTAAACGCAATCTGTCTTCAACCGAAGAAAGCTTGTGGAAATAAGTGTGTACGCCATTTTCAATTCGTCGTTTAAAAAGTGACCGGTGGGGAAGTCCAAAAATTTTTGGGAGCAAAGTTTCGTAATCAGCACTTTGCAGGAAAAACTTTAGGGTTGTCCCCCTGTGTTAACAGTTTTTTAATGAATGGGATAGACTTACTTAAACTAAATAAATGAAATAAATAAAAAATAGAACTTTAAATTTCGACCACAAAAACCTTACAGCCCACCTTTTTCCTCAAAAAAATTTGATTTGCTCAAAAGATAAACGTTTGGGATAGATACTTTTGGGGTGAATCTTTAATTTTTATTCCGTCGCAGGTGTACTCAAGACGGGGAATTAAACTATTATAAAAAATTGCCCAAAAAAAATTACACTGTTTTTTTGTTTTGAATCTTATTTCACGCACGGCGATTAGTTTAGTTTTTTAAACTCTCAAAACAAAAACTCATCCTGGAATGTTGTTGTTTACACAATTTGAGACGTCGATATTATGACGGCACAATGTCTCTGAATGCAAAACAGATAATGGGAAATCAAAACTAGAAAAATAAAAAAAAAAAAATTTTTTACACGGTTTTTTTGCAAAATATTCTATTTGATCATTACTCGGGGGAGCCCAACAAAAAAAAATTCGATGGTTCATGCAGAATGCAAAAAACTTTGCGGAAATAAGAGCATGAACGTTAAATTTTTTTTTTTTCAAAATTGTCCGCACGATCAAGTGTCCAATTCAAAATGGGCAAAATAGAAACGGTTTAAGTGCAAGGGCCCAATGGTTGGCATAAACAGTTTTCTTAAAAACAAAAAAGCGTTCAGAAAAATGGTAAGTTTAAAATTAAAAATTTCAAAACGAACCTTTTATTTTTTTCCCCGTTATCCTTTAGAGTGACGGAACCTTGAATTCACCATACGTGACCGGGGGTTAAAAGTGGGGTCGAACACTCTCCACACAAACAAAAAAAAAACAAAAACCAAAAAAACACTTTAAAAAATCGAAAAATATGGAAATAATTAATATAAACATTTAAAAGAAAAAGTCGACTGCACCAAGGGAAGGCAGGTTGTAAAGAAAATTGGTGAAACGTATGTTTATTATTCACAATGTTGTTTGAAAATAACCGTATCTGAATGAATTACTTTTTCTCGAAAATGCTTAAAACTTTCAAATGAAATTATACACATTTTCTGATATTTTTTCCTGATTCATCCTTTTAACATGCCCAAAAAAAAGAACACAAGGGAAAAATCAAAAAAACTTCTAACACCCAATAAAAAAATTTTGAGCCCCCCCCCCCCCCCCCCCCCCTCAAGGCCAACACCACCCACACATAAATCCCAAAAAATCAGACAAATTGAACATAATTTTTCTCAAAAAGTAAACCCAAAAGAAGCTCTTACTAAGGGAGAAAAAAAGGGAAAACAATACTGAACTAACACGAGCATCGTCAACATATCGTCCCCCAAAGAAGTATACAAAAAAAAAGAAATAATACGTATCCTTTCCCTTGTTAAAAACTTGCTGTTGGGGAAGGCCGGGGAATGAAAAGTCTGAATTGGGGGGGCTTACGCCACCGCCTGACCCCCAGGTCCCAAAAAAATTGTATCGTTCTTCTTGAAGGATAATGACAACAAATAATCACATTTATTTTAAATTTAGCTTTTGTTTGGTTTTTATCGTCATACACGCGCATGAGACTGATAGACGGGCCCACAATGGACACATAAGTGAAAATTTTCAGGAGCGCTTTTTCCCAGTAAAAAATAGAATTTTTAAAACAAAAAAACGCATTTTTTTTTATCATTTGGGCCCCTCCCCCAAAAAAACTTTTATTTTAGGTGAAAAAAAAATTTTTAAAAATGCTCAAAATCACTTTTAATGTGTTCTGACCAAACGGTGGGTATACCCAAAATTTAAAATTTGATGTGAAACAAAAAAAAAAAAGAAAGAAAAGGTTGAAAAAGTTGTCTGGAAGGGAATCGTAATGATGGTTTTTTTTTAAAAGCCTTTTTAATGCATAATCAACAAGTAAACTAGAAACTTGACAAGATTTCCAACGTGCTTACAAAATTAAGTCTTTGGGCAAATAGAATTTTTGCATTGGTAAAACCATTGGTTTTAATCCATAGCCTAAAAATTTCTTTTTAAAAATTATTCTATTTTACAAATAAATTTTGTAATGAAAATTAAAAAAATTCCACAAACAAAAAAATTGGGAAAAATCAAAAACCCCCAAAACCGTACACATCATAAAAATATTGATATCTAAACAGGGCCAATTAAGTACCCTTTTAAACATTTTCGCACTTTTTGTACATTTTTTTTCGCAACCATTAGGGGGACTGCATCCCTTTAAAAATTGCAAAATGAATTCGCACGAGCTTTTTCATTCAAACAATAGTTTAAAAAGAAATGTTGCCAGTCTTTGCAAAGGGTCAGTCACTGGGCAAAGTGAATTTTTACTAAGATTTTAAAAAAAAAAGTAGAATAGAACATAAGTTGGCCTTTTTCAGATCCCCCAATTACTTTTTGATTGTGTAAGGGTTTTGGGTGAATTTTTTACAAAAATTTTTTTGTGAAAATTTATTTAAGGGTTATATTATTTATCAACAAAAAGGGATTCAAAGGGCCCTGTGCATAATATAATCAAGCTAATTTTCATGGAAAAAAAAAAAAAAGATGCAAAACAAAATATTATAAAATTCAGAAAATTATTAGAAGCGTAGTATCCCAACTGCTTTCATATAATTGGATGAGCGTAGCGAGGCGTAGCGAGCGAAAACGAAAGATTTTTTCCCTTTCACCACTGGAGAAAAAAAAAAAAAAAATCCGGAATGTTTTTTTTTCTTCTTTCTGTATTTTTGTCTGTCTGTTAACACGATTCCGGTAAAACCGATACTCCAATTGAAATGAAATTTTATGGAGGCCTTTGAAATCTCTGAACGTAGAACTGCCACGTTTTTGAGCGCAATCGAAAAATTATTTATCATAAAAATCGCAATAATTTTACGATTTTTTTCGATTTTTTGAAAATTTATTTTACTTATAACAACTACATGCTTTATCCGATTTTAATAATTTTTTCACAGAACCTTAATTTTATGAATTAAGATATTCGTGTGAAATTTGAGCGCAATCGAAAACTTATTTTTCATGAAAATAGAAATTTTGTGGATTTTTTCTTTTTTAAAACAATTTTTTTACTTGTTACACCTACATGCTTGATCCTATTGTAATAAGTTTTTCACAGAAGCTTAATTTTATTAATTTATGTATTCGTGTGAAATTTGAGTGCAATCGAATAATTATTTCTTATAAATATCCCAATTTTTCGATTTTTTTCTTTTTTTAAAATTACGATTGATTAAAAAAAAAAATGAAATTTTATTTGTTATTTAATTTAATTTAATAAAAAAAAATTGAACGTATTAATAATTTTTTCACAGAACAACAGAAAATCCGCATAACACCTCAATGCACCAATTACGCTCATCCAACAACGCGGCGGAACTTAAGCGTTTTCCTAGTTATTATATGTTTGACGTGTGAGTGTGAGTGCGAGTTCGTTGTCTATAGTATTAAACTCAATCTTTATTGACAGCTGGCCAATAAGTATGGATGACCACGGGGATCCAGCGTACTAATCAAAACAAAAGTACATGTTTACAACTAGGAAGCTTCGCAAATGCTTTTTCAGGCGCGTTGTTGGATGAGCGTAATTTTTTTTAACGAAAAAAATCGTAAAACTGCGATTGTCATAAGAAATAATTTTTCGATTACGCTCAAATTTCACACGAGTATATTAATTCATAAAATAAAGGTTCCGTTAAAAAATCATTACAATCGGATAAAGCATGTAGGTGTTATAAGTCGAAGAAATTTGTTAAAAATCGAAAAAAATTGTAAAATTGCGATTTTTGAGAAAAAATTTGATTGCACTCAAAAAAACGTGGCAGTTCTTAGTTCAGAGATTTCGAAGGCCCCCAGAAAATTTCATTGCAATTGGAGTATCGGTTTATCCGGAATCGAGTTAACAAACAGACAAAAATACAAAAAAGAAGAAAAAGAAGTAAAAGAAAAAAAAACACTCCGGATATTTTTCTCCAGTGTAGTGAAAAGGAATCTTCGCTTCGCTCGCTACGCTCATCCAAAAATAAATAACCTGAGAAAATATATAACAGCAACAGTATGAAATTAATGATGAACATTGTTGTAAAGATGATGGTGCAAAATGATGATGGAATGCTTTAAAACAGTGGAAACCAATGTTGTCAATTAATGAGATAAGACTATATACATGGGTTATGCAAGTGTCAAGCATTTATTTGTTACAAAGTAGGCCTATCTTAAACATATTGTAAATTGTAGCTTTAAAAATGTTTAATTTTATAAGTACGTATTTCAACGATTCAAATTCACGGTTCAAATTTCGGTTCAATCGGGGATTTTTCTTCTATAATGGTACATGAACAGGTAAGCTTTGGAGCAACGAGTCAATAATGTACCCCAGAGGATTATTTTAATCATTCTTGTGAAATGTATATTGTATAATCAGACAATAACACAAATGCGTTTTGATCTGTAGATTTTATGGCAATTTTAAACAAATATAATATAACACTTCAGTGGTTTCTCCATGACTACTATTTCCCCAATCGTTAGATTTGTTTATCAATTTCGGCTTTTCTGAATTCCTAAACGGGTGCATAGTTACTATCAACACACGGGAAGATTACATTTTGTAATCCCGCCAGAAGAAGTCAGACCGGGCCGTATGATTGGCTGACACGCGCTGCCCGGCGGCGCACGAACCAATGAGAGCTCTTCGCATTGACTCTCTACAGCGCGAAATCCAAGTGTGATTATTACCGGATTTTTTTAAATTTGGTATTGCAAGGATGGATTTTAACGTATTCAGCTTTGTGCAAGTTAACTTTTAACGATATCTATGTATAAATAATTGTTTGTCATCTTTAAAACCTTATTTAAACAATTTTTATTCCACGAGACGTATTTTACTTGATGGGGGAAATGAATCTAAGCTTTGTGATTTAATGCGATTCACAGATAAGAATAAGAATGTGCCTTGAAAAGCACGTATTTTATTCTGGATACAGTATTGACAGTGCGTTTTCCGAATTATTCATCATAATAGACTGAAAGTAAAAAACACGTAAGTTTTTTGGATGAGCGTAGCGAGCGAAAAGATTCCAATTTCACTACACTGGAGAAAAAAATCCGGGATGTTTTTTTTTCTTCTTTTTGTATTTTGTGTGTCTGTTAACACGATTCCGCTAAACCGATACACCGATTGCGATGATGTTTTATGGAGACCTTCGAAATCTCTGAACTTAGAACTGCACCGTACGAAAATTATCAAAAATTATTTCTCTTGAAAATCGCAATTTTACGATTTTTTTCGTTTTTCTTTTTTGTTTTTGTTTGTATTTTTGTGTGTTTGTTTCGATTCCGGCTAAACCGATACTCCAATTGCAATGAAATTTTCTGGAGACCTTTGAAATCTTTGAACTTAGAACTGCCACCTTTTTTAGCGCAATCGAAAAATTATTTCTCATGAAAATCGCAATTTTACGATTTTTTTCGTTTTTTCTTGTTTTTTCTGTTTGTATTTTTGTGTGTTTGTTAACACGATTCCGGCTGAACCGATACTCCAATTGCTATGAAATTTTCTGGAGACCTTCGAAATTTTTAAACTTAGACCTCCCACGTTTTTGGGTACAATCGAAGAAATATTTCTCATGAATATCGTACTTTCACGATTTTTTACGATTTATAGTGCGATATTTTCGTGACATTTGGGCCGATTCTGACCAAACGGGTGGGGCTACAACGTTCTTATTTCACATGGACATTAAGGTAATGGTTATGTATTGCTTTTTGAAAGAAAAAGTTGAAAAAGTTAGCCAGAATCCATAGAAAAATAAATTTTAATATGAGTTTCTTTTAGGTTTATAATAAAAATTAACAAACTTGACAACAATCACCTACAATGCATTCAAAAAGCACTTGCAAAGGAAAAGTGGACCTACAAAAACTAAAAACTTACAAAAACGCTTCATCCATCAACGCGGCGGGGACTAAAGCGTTTTCCTAGTAACAGAAATGTTTAATCGTTGAGTGAATCAACGGTTTAATTGTGTGCTCGTGTTTGCGAGTGAGCGTATGAGTGCATAAAAGAGGGAGAGAAACAAAATATAAGAAAAATGGTGTGAGAGTAAAAAAAACTTATTTGAAAATGTTCTTTGCTCACATATATTGAGATATACGTACAATGGATTTAAATGGAGTGTAATTTAACCATTTAATTTTCAGAAGCTTCATTGCAATAATTATTTAATTTGCAATTTCATTGGATGAGCGTAGCGAGCGAAGCGAAGATTCCATTTCACTATACTGGAGAAAAAATCCGGAATGTTATTTTACCTTTTTTTTGGCTGTTTGTTAACACGATTCCGGCTAAACCGATACTCCAATTACGATGAAATTTTCTGAAGGCCTTCGAAATCTTTGAACTTAGAACTGCCACGTTTTTGATCGCAATCTAAAAATTATTTCTTATGAAAATCGCAATTTTACTATATTTTTCGATTAAAAAAAAAATCTTCAAACAATTCTTCGACTTATAACACCTACGTGCTTTATTCGATTGTAATTTTTTTTTACAGAACCTAAATTTTATGAATAAATATATTCGTGTGAAATTTAAGCCCAATCGAAAAATTATTTCTCGTGAAAATCGCAATTTTACGCTTATTTTCGCTTAAAATTTTTTCTTAGACACATAACACCTACATGCTTTACCCGATTGTAACGATTTTTTCACAGTACAACAGAAAATCTACATAACATATGACGCACTTATTACGCTTATCCAACAACGCGTCTGAAAAAGCATTTGCGAAGCTTCCTAGTTTATATCATACAACACTGTGCATTGCTCTCGGTTTTTTATTTTAACGATTTTATTACATAGTGACTTACTAAATAACAGTGGCGTGGCGAACATACCAAATCGGAGCCCAGGCACCGATACCAAAAGGGGTGGGTGGGTGGTCCCGCAGGGACCCACCCATCCATTACTTTTTAATGAAACATAATATTTTATATACTTTATATGACTATTTTAATTGTTAAAATCACACCTACTGAATTGTATTGCTCCAGCTCTTACTTACATTAGAGTTTTACTGGACTGATGTAAAAGTTTGTCATCAATCATGATTTAGTAAAAGTGCAGACAACATGCATGATGGATAACTTAACTAATAACAGGTAGCAATTCAACAATTCTGCTAAATGAATAGATACGTTCGTAATATACTTTAGCTTAATTGATGGAATAGATTAATTTGGGGAATTTATAAATTAAATAAACAGCTGGTGGCATGGAGGAAGTATTAGTAGTTAGTAGTTAGTAGTAGTATTGTCCTTTTTCGGACTACTATTTTATTTAAACCAGATTGCTGAGTATAGGGAATATTCTATTTTTTCGTTAATGCTTCGGGAGGTCACAGGTTCGAATCCCGTCGAGACCCGCAATCCTGACCGTAGGTATCTTCCGTAGTTTTCCTCAACGTGTATTGCGGACTAGTCAACTTCTCGTCTGCAGGCTCACAACAAAACGTTCATGAAATTATTGCACCCGGATTGCGGATTGCTCAATTATTCACCCTCTTCCCTTTCGTGTTTCAAAAAATTAATCCCCACCCCCCTGCAGCAAAACTGATGTTTTAAAACAAAACTTGTTATTTATTGCACCCAAAATGCATAATCTTGCACTCCTATTTGGTATAGTGCTACGAACAGTGCATCGTATCGGTTCGAACCAAAATTTAAAAAAAACAATATTTTTCCTGAACCGAAAACCGTTATAACCGAACCGTAAACCGAAATTTTAATTTCAGTTTTCGGTTACGTTTCAGTTTATTTCGGTTGAACAGTTTTGCATCACAAAGTTTCAAAATCGCAAAATGGCAAAAGAAAAGTGATAGATTTTCCCTTCAACTATAGTTCAACTTAATATACTTTCATTCGTAAGTCCATTTTGCCAGTGTATTCGACACTATAGAGATTGTGGCCACATTTTTAGGACGTACGCCGACCAGTGGCTCAGTGTGAAACGTCGGGCAACGTGTTGTGTCATTGGGTACAATAACAGATAGGAGGGCTCTCATTGTGGTGCTTTATAATGACATAAGATAATCCGCTGGGAGGCAAACGATATAAATTCAAAATTCACATGTATATGGGCACCTTGAAACCTTTCTTTGACTACTTCCCATTAAAGTAGGACATATTGCACCCTTATTTTAACTACCTTTAATCAAAGTTTTATACAATTGCATGTAATTAACCCTTTATAGGTTAGTGGTACACATAGTTACCACTTATTACCACTTACTTTCAAAATCTACACAATTAAATCTGTTAGTTTTTCATACTTAACACCCGGTCAAAAAGCTGCTTCGTTTTGTTCTGAATTGGTAGCATTTTTCCTTACTAAATTCTAATGATTAGAACGATTTTTATAATTGATCAAAAATCGAATTTTGGATTTTTTTTAAAACTTTGATAGCAATTTGGATTTCAAAATCAGCATTTTTTTTCCTAAAAGATCGAGGAAAAAAATCAAAAAAAATTCTAAAATTCATTAAAAAAATCAAAAATTTCAAATTGTTAAAGTAAAAAGAAAAATTATGGATAAAAAGTTTTGCCCTATAAAGGGTTAACTTAAACGTATACACATTGTTTGGAACCTTACTGCAATTACTCCTCCAATAAAAGTGGCATTCATATAAGTAATTGATTTAAATGCTTGTGATTTACCGTTATTCTTTCAATCTTTCTATTTAAAGTACCATTCATGTACGCATTTAACACAAACAGAGGTACATTGTTCACAAATATAATAAAATATTAGTAATGTTCAAGTATGCACTCAATAACAGATTATTCAGACATAATTTGTTGGCAATATTAGTTACTGTGTATTTCTAGGTGTATTTATTTGCAAAACTTCATGCAGGAGCGCTCTAGCGGCAAAAGAGTGAACTAACTATATCAGCAAATGAGAGTCGCACGAAATGACGGTTGTTCACTATGACAGTTGCCCCACTATATAAATTCATTTGTAAAATCGAGATTATGGCAGTCGCACATAATTATTTTAAATATAAAATAATTTACGAAACCAGGAGCAACTGACATAATGACGAACTGCCATAGAGGGATTTAAAATGATTTTTCAATGTTAACATATGGCCTGCTAGTACAGTCGCACACTATATCAGTTTTTAAAAGGTTCGCCTTAAAAATTAAATTAAATAAATATTAGATCGATTGTCATAGTGAGCAACTGGTATAATATCGACAAGATAGTCCATTTCGCTCATGAAATAGCCTATGGACAGTTGTTGTTATAGCAGTTGTTTCTATAACAGTTGCACAAATAACAGTTGGAAGGAAATAAAAATAAAATAAAATATATTTAAACGACTCACAATTGAGCAACTGACCGTCCATAACAAACAATGCTATGTCAGTTGACGTTATAACGGTTGCACACTCAAAAAGGCTACATTCAATTTTCAAGACTGGCATAATGTGCAACTGGTAGGTGGGCAACTGTTATAACCAACATGTAATGTATTTTATATGGTCTTAAGGTCAATCGTTATTATGACAGTTAAATTGTGACAGTCGAGCGTAGGTCAGTCGATAGACACCCATAATAATAATAATAATAATAATAATAATAATAATAATAATAATAATAATAATAATAATAATAATAATAATAATAATAATAATAATAATAATACGGATAAATATTTTGTTTTTATTTATTAAGCGTCGTTCCTAGTTAGTAGTTATAAAAGATGATTGGATGAGCGAAGCGAAGACTTCAATTTCACTGACCCCCCAAAAAATTTAGCTCCAATGTTTTTTTTTTTTTTTTTTTTTGTATTTTTGTCTGTTTGTTAGCAGGATTCCGGGCAAACGACACAAGCGATCTTGATGAAAATTTGAGGGGACCTTCGAAATCTCTGAACTTAGAGGTGTATTGTTTTTTGGTACAATCGAAGAAATATTTCTCATGAATATCGTACTTTTACGATTTTTTTCAATTTTTAGTGCGATATTTTCGTGACATTTGGGCCGATTCTGACCAAACGGGTGGGGCTACAATGTTCATATTATACATGGACATTAAGGTAATGTGATGTTGTACCTTTTGAAAGAAAAAGTTGGAAAAGTTACCCAGAATCCACAAACTAAAGCTTTTAATATAAGTTTTTTACAGTTTAGTGCGATATTTTCGTGCTATTTGGGCCGATTATGACCAAATGGGTGGGGCTACAACGTTCATATTCTACATGGGCGTTAGGGTTATGGTGATGTAGTACCTTTTGAAAGAAAAAGTTGGAAAAGTTAGCCAGAATCCATAAAAAAAAGATTTTAATGTAAGTTTTTTTACGGTAAATAATAACATTTGACAAGTAGGCCTAGGGCCTAACAATAGAAACTTGGCAACAATCACCTACAATGCATAGGCAGTAAAGCAAAACACTTGTAAAAGTAAAGATATCCCACGCAAACTAAAAACTTAAAAAAGCTCATCCATCAACGCGGCGGGACTTTAGCTTTTTTCCTAGTTTACAAAGTAAGACAACCAATAACTAATTACGTAAATGCAGACAAAACAATGAACTCTAGATAAGCAAAGTTTAAAATAGAATTAGTACAGAAGTATGTGTAGTGTGCAAACATAATTTGTATTTACATAGTAATACTTATATAAAGAAACTCATGTGATTCTGAAGAAACCTTGCGGTAAGCTCACATATTTCAGATCATTTAAGACTGCTGACCAAGTGCCTCGCAGTAAATATCACAATCAGCCTCCTCCAGCCCCATACAGCCGTCCAATCACTCGCCTGATCGTAATCGAACCGTCCAGCATTGTGCAGTATCTGCCCATCCATGCAACTACTAGTTAAAAATCGTTCGCACAAAAGTGCCGAGTAAATTGGGTTTAAAAAAATTATCCAAATATGCTAGGTTTTGTTTAGGTGTACGTTGATTTGATTTCGGACTGTTTATACAGTGCATGTATACTGAGCACAATAATAGACTTATCACTATACGACTGTATACTATACTACTGTAACTACATAAACAATACTACTACTTAGACTAAACTAACTACTTCTAGCAAACTTCTAAATGTAGGCATGCTACACACTACATACTACATTTAGAAGTTTTCTAGAAGTAGTTAGATTAGTCTAAGTAGTAGTATTGTTTCTGTAGTTACAGTAGTATAGTATACAGTCGTATAGTGATAAGAGTCTATTATTGTGCTCAGTATACAAGCACTGTATAAACAGTCCGAAATCAAATCAACGTACACCTAAACAAAACCTAGCATATTTGGATAATTTTTTTAATGTTTTTATTCTATTGATGAATTTGTAAATCAGAATGACTCACAAAACTAAACTAATAAACAGTCTTTTATTATGTCAGCACCCTGTACTATGCCTTGGGTATGTTTATATGCTTGTCAGTATAATGTTTTGTCAACTTAAACTTACCCTTTTATGTTATTAACTTTTGTTCTAGACTGAATTATCATTATTATAAGTATATTTGTGTATAAGAATATCTACTATTTCACACTCTCTTCGGAGCAGTGCATATCTGTACCATGTACACGATCAATATGAAATAAAGAATTATTATTACATACTTCCTAGCCCTTTCTACTGTAGTACTGTGCTGTGTATACATGTATTCAAAATATGAAAGAGTTCACCGTTGACTCAAGTAAAGAATCTCAAACAGTGCAAATTAGGAAGCTACCGCATCTCTCTTGACAAAGTATGCATAATATCATAAAACAATAATTATCTAGTATCTAGAATATAGGCCCTACCTACTTAACATAGGCAAATTCTAAACAATTCTGAAACGGTTTGATTAATGATTTTTTACATTTTTTTTAGGGTTAAAGCAGACAAGTCAATATACAAGTTTCGTTGGAATATCAGAAGAAAAAATTGAATTTCAGACTTCAAACATGTCATTGATAGATAACGGAAGCAGGAGTAGCAAGTCATTCTTCCCTTCTTGTATGCTGGAGTTGTTACCCTCCGTTACTCCTCGCTAGTATTCTCGTTTAGATTGCAGTATAGTCATCTTCAGATGATCAGGCTCGGAAAGATTCCTAGAAAATATCAGATCAGATTTATGACAGTAAGATGTGAGACAAAGTGAATAAATAATGTGTTAATTCATAGCTGATACTGAAATGCATCTTATACGATTGAAACTTCACTAGGAAAACGCTAAAGTCCCGCCGCGTTGATGGATGAGCTTTATAAAGTTTTTAGTTTGCGTGGAATATCTTTACTTTTGCTAGTGCTTTGTTTTGCTACCTACGCATTGTAAGTGATTGTTGTCAAATTTCTTTTGTTACCTGTCAATTGGTATTATTTACCGTAAAAAACTTATATTAAAAGCTTTATTTCTATGGATTCTACCGTGCGCGGTCGAGACTAAATTTACTCGTGATGCTTCGTGGGCGACTCTCTGGATGCAGCTTCCGTACTCTACGGCACACTTAAAAATCATTCATCCGCCCCCTCTTTGAATACGCGGCCCCGGCGCTGGCACCCGTCTTTGGAGGATGTCTACAGCAATACTTCTCGCTGGAGCGAAGAATCCTTTGCCGCATCGCGCGGCTTCCTCCGATGACGCGGAATGAAGACGTGTATGCCCAAACCGGCGTCGGTGGTATCAGCGCTCGACTCGACACCCTCGCAGGGGCTTACGTGCAACGTCTTCAAGCAGGCGGCAGGAATGAGCTTCACGACCTCGTTTCGCGTCCTCGAGTCTTCAGACCTCTACCGCGATTCAAGTACCCTTATCCGCCTTTTGCCTTTCAATTTGTCTAACTTTATAAATGTCATGTTCTCTTGTTGTTTTTTATGTAATGTTTAATTTGTAACTCTGTTATCACTGTGTCAGGCTACAGAGGGCACACTTGCCCTGCATTAGCCTTCCTGCCCTATGGGCAGGTAAAATACAATAAATTATTATTATAATGGATTCTGGCTTACCTTTTCACTTTTTCTTTCAAAAGGAAATACATCATCAGTAACCTTAATGTCCATGTATAATATGAACGTTGTAGGCCCACCCGTTTGGTCAGAATTGGCCCAAATGGCACGAAAATATCGCACAAAAAATCAAAAAACTTATATTAAAAGCTTTATTTCTATAGATTCTGGCTAACTTTTTCACATTTTTCTTTCGGAAAGCAATACATCACCATAACCTTAATGTCCATGTGAAATATGAACGTTTTAGACCCACCCGTTTGGTCAGAATCGGCCCAAATGTCACGAAAATATCGCACTAAAAATCGAAAAAAATAGCAAAAGTACGATATTCATGAGAAATATTTCTTCGATTGTACCCAAAACGTAGCAAGTCTAAGTTCAGAGATTTCGAAGGTCCTGTCAAATTTTCATCAAGATCGCATTTGCCGTTTGCCCGGTAGAGAGCAAACAAACAGACAGAAAAAAAACAAAAAAAAAACACCCGAGCTAAATTTTTTGGGGGGTCGGTGAAATTGAAGTCTTCGCTTCGCTCATCCAATAAATACTTATTTTAGAATCAATTATTTAAAAATAAGTTTGAGAAAATGTATGGACTCAAAAACAAAGTGGAAAAGCACAAAATAAAACTAAAGAATATAATTATGTTTCAATATATCATATTTTTTAACTCATTTCATTTCTTTTACATCCAATAAGACAATATTTGAATATTAACATGTACGATACTAATAGCTCTCAGTCTTATGACGTGTGTGCAGGCCTTGACGATCGAGAGAAATACATCACAATATTGATACTCAAATACCTGGTTCTTCACATTCCATCTACTGCGGAATCATGAATACTTGAGAGTTGAGACACCAAGTGAAGCTTACGAACAGAGCAATTACACCATTCAACTCTTTGACTTATCGAGACTGAGGAGGACCAAGATTCATCGTGGAGTCAAGTGGTTTATTGTTGCCATGTTTGTAAGCTTCACTTATGTGAATCTGAGGGATAGATGTAGTCTAAAAGTCGATGGTTCTGAAGTAGATGAGATGTTTTAATGAAAGAACCAAAGCTCCAAGTTTCAATATAATGTCACATTTATCTTCAACAATGCCTGAACAAACTCTCAAAATGAGGGGAGTAGTCGGAACAACAAACTTTCGTTATATGGAAGTATAGATCGTGGAGTATTCACCTATTTCACCGTCTGTTTATATACACTTTCCTCAAAAGGTGCAACAAACAAAAAAAGGTGTTAAGAATTTTGATTACAAGTGTTTTTTATATGATCAATCGTAGCACAACCACAACAACAACATGTTCACTGTAAAAGAGTTATTAATTATAATCAACAAATTAAACTTAAGCACATTCAGAGAGTTAATGTTAAGTCAGTGTAGATTTTAGGCCGAATCATTACGCAAACAAACTTATTTTCGTTCAATAAATCTCTCGGTCAGATCATAAATTGGATCTATTGAGAACAAAGATGACATTTGAATTTCCATTTTGTTATTATCTTATCTAGGCAATATTCATCTTAATGTACAATTGTGCAAATTTGGTTCATTTGGAATTTGATTCATGGCCAAGCAATTTTTTTTATGATTTCGAGTTTAAAAATTTTACTTTTTTACCACGAAAATGGTTGGCTTGGCGCTCGTCAACAGGCGAATTAATCTTACTTCTTTTCAAAGCGAAACAAGGGAGAAAGAATGAAAAGCTTGGCTCAACTTCTATGTCTCACAGCATTCACAGGCGAAGACTTTTGAAGGAGAGCTTGGCTGCCGTTTTTTTTCTTCAAATTTTCGTATTTGTGGGGATATTTAATTTTAGCGCGCCGGGGGTTATATTATTCCCAAAAATTATTTTCTACCGCATAACATATAGCATAACACTTTACTAAAATGACAGTTTAAAAAATTATATCTTGTAACTGTGATTTTACACGAATTTTTAAGTTTTTATATCCTGAAATTGTCAAAAATTGGCATTTTGGGGAATTTCTTAAATCGGCTTTAACCTGCTTGTTTTTTGTTCCACATAAATAATTGAGTATCGTACCAATCTAAAATGGCCCTTTATAACATTATGTCTTGAAACTGTACACAAATATGCACCCAAACACTCAAAAATATGCTTTCCAAAATCACGACCTTTCTGGTAAACAGCATATTTTGACCAAACCACTTGCCCAAATTACAAAACAAAATATAGCGGATTTACAGGAAAGGCTGCCGAGAACGTCAATAATGGTCAATACTTGTTGGGGTCAAAATCCTCCAAGGTCACGGAGCATAAAGATGGTCCCCATGTTATTTCTAATAGAAGATTTTTGTCGATGGGACCTAGCTCGAAAATTACCAAGTTTGACAATTTTTTCCGAGTCATGATGGCCCCAATAATTTTTTGGCTACTTTCTAAATTTATATCTAGTTAGCCCGAATGAAATATATTTTTTCAGTTTAGCGGGTGAACACCCCTTTAAGGGACAAGTGTGGTAGAGTGTATAAGGATGTAAGGTCACATTGCTACGGGCTGTGACCAAATTTTATATATATAATATAAAATGCACACATTATTTTTCAGTTAATCCGTGTGAATTTGTAAATTCAACGTTTCGGGCAGTTGTCCCTGCCCATTTTTCAAGAAAATCACAACATTATAAACAATATAAAAAACAAACAAAACCTCACTTTATAAAAGAGACTAAAAAATAGAAAACCTTGGACCGGAATGCAGAGGTCCCGTGTTCAATCCCCGGTGAAGGCACTTTTTGAATTTACTATTGCTTTTGTGGCCTCTGTCACTATTTGATACTAATACGACTAAAAATAAAGTTTATTTTCTCAAATCACTTGTACTATTCTTCTCAGAATTGTTTCTACATCTTTTTTCTGCCATTGTTATTACTTATTGACTGCTTATCAATGTTAGTTTGTGCACATTCATTTCTCGTGCAAAAAAACAATACGGGGTTTGAAGAGGGAAACTCCGTTTTCCGGTACGAAGACAGTGTTTGTACCGGCAAAAGAAAAAAATCGTAGCACACAATATAATAAAGATACAATATCCAATATCCAATTGTTGTAATATTACTATTTCAAATATTTACTTAAATGTAGTTCATTGTTGTGTCTGCATCTATGTAATTAGATTTATTTAGTTGTCCTCCTTTGTAAATCAGCTTTTTATAACTGAATAGGATAGACGATAAATAAATAAATAAAAAATAAATAAATAAATAAATCATCCCGAGTCATTGTCGTTTTAGTATGTACGCAAAAACGTGTGATAAAAATCGCAATAGCGGAAGTATGGAACAACCAAAATAATTTTTAAGCCAAATTTATCTTCTCAGATGATCTTACTTCAAAACATCAAAACGAATACTGATAAAATGTTTATAGCATGGTCATTTACTAAATACAACTAAATACCTAAGTCGTTTTATCGATGAGGCTGTGGGAGCAGTTTTTTTTAACTACAATTCCTGGCCCTGTATGTCTCAACCTATTATGAAGAATCACCATCCTAAGATATGACAAGCAGTTGATGGTTTTCTTCTTATATTGTAGTATTAGTTAGTTTTAATAATTATTACACTAGGAAGCTTCGTGGAGGCCTACAGGGTTGGCTTGGTCGCTTTGATTTAAAGTCCTTCACTGAAAATCAGTTATATAACTGAGTGGATAGACTCTAAATACAATTTATTTATTATTAATTAATTTATAAAATTAAGGTTCTGTGAAAAAATCTTTACAATCGGATAAAGCATGTAGGTGTTATAAGTCGAAGAAATTTAAAAAATCGGAAAAATCGTAAAATTGCGATTTTCATGAGAAATAATTTTTCGATTACGCTCAAATTTCACACGAATATATTAATTTATAAAAAGGGTTCTGTGAAAAAATCATTACAATAGGATAAAACATGTAGGTGTTATAAGTTGAAGAATTTTTATTATCGAAAAAAAATCGTAAAATTGCGATTTTCACGAGAAATATTTTTTTCGGTTTGCGCTCAAAAACGTGGCGGTTCTAAGTTCAGAAATTTCGAAGGCCTCCACAAAATTTCATCGTAATTGGAGTATTGGTTTAACCGGAATCGTGTTAACAGACACACAAAAATACTAGGAAAACGCTCAGTTGGACGCGTTGTTGAGCGAGCACCGGTACGTGCAACATGACCCGAGTACGACATTCCCATAAGGCCCACCACACAGTGTAGGCCTAACTGGATATTGACATTGTACACTATATACTATTCCAACATCTTTGCATTGTTGAGCGAGCGTAGCGAGCGTCTCCACTTGACTCTTATGGCTCGAATGTCTGTTTTTGTTTTTTTTTTTTTTTTTTTTCTGTTACTGCTTCGACACAGGTCGCACCGTTTCTCTGATCGACCTGAAATTTTGCACACATGTACATACCACCTAGGCGGGTTGCTGTATATTTTTTGTGGCAAAATCGTTCAAAAAGTTAAAAAGTTATATTAAAGTTAATCGAAAGTTTTTTTTTTCAAACTAAACGCCGACAAAATCTGAGGTGGCCAAATCATTTAGAATGTCCGTCCGATCACGAATATGTTATTTTTATTTTGATCCGATAAGTAGTGTAGTGGGAAAATTACATTATAACAAAGTCCCGTTACCATGCAACGGAAAGTCGCTCAGCTTTTTTGGCTCATGATAGCGGTCGAACGGAGGCTCGGATCGAGTTGAAATTTTTGACCATCCGCAAGTTTCGTTCCCGATTGAATGCCATTAGTTTTGTGGCAAAATCGTTCAAAAAGTTATAAAGTTACATTAAAGTTAATCTAAAGTTTTTTTAAAAAACTAAACGGCGACAAAATCTGAGGTGCCAAATCATTTAGAATGTCCGTCCGGTCACGAGTATGTTAATTTTATTTGATCCCATAAGTAGTGTAGATAGAAATTACATTTTAAAAAAGTAACGTTACCATGGCAACGAAAAGTCGCACAAGAATTCCTGGTCACTATGTTACTGCCACCTAGAAGTAATCAAGAGTTAAAATAGTTTTCCCAAAGAAATGATGTCAAGGTCCTCTAGATGGCGGTGGATTTTACCCATTCTTTCCTATTTTACCAATTTTCAGGTAAATCGGTCAAGACCTTAAAGACTATTGGTATGTAACATTATGGGAATGTCGTACTCGGGTCATGTTGCACGTACCAGTGCTCGCTCAACAACGCGTCCAACTGAGCGTTTTCCTAGTACTAATTCACGTCATGACTTCTAAAGTGAATCTTGGTATCTTCACTGCCTCCTTCACTTTTTAACATCATTTTTCGAATTATGATTACCAATAAGTCTTTAAGGTCTTGACCGATTTAGCTGAAAATTTGGAAAAAATAGGAGAGAATGTTGTACTTATTGACCCTGCAAAATTTCATAGCGATCGAAACATTTTTATTATTTTATTTTTTTATTTTATTTTTTATTTTTTATAACCAACGATCGGATTTTGTTCTATAACTATACAGCAACCCGCCAAGGTGGTATGTACATGTGTAAAAAATTTCAGGTCGATTAGAGAAACGGTGCGACCTGTATCAAAGCAGTAACAGAAAAAAAAACAGACATTCGAGCCATCATAAGAGTCAAGTGGAGACGCTCGCTACGCTCGCTCTACAAACAGAAAAATAAACATTCCGGATTTTTTTCTCCAGTGTAATGAAATGGAATCTTTGCTTCCCTCGTTTCGCTCGCTACGCTCATCCAAAAAGGTATGTGTAGTTCATTGTAGTGTGTTTATATTAGTGTGTAATGCAACTGTAGTTGCCCGTAGGTGTTGGGCAGAATATTGCCTTATACTTACACTAGGAAGCTTCGCAAACGCTTTTTCAGGCGCGTTGTTGGATGAGCGTAATTTCTTTTTAAACGACTAGAAAAACGCTTAAGTCCCGCCGCGTTGATGGATGAGCGTAATTTTTTTAAACGAAAAAAGCGTAAAATTGAGATTTTTTTAACAAATAATTTTTTTCGATTACGCTCAAATTTCACATGAATATATTAATTTATTCATAAAATAAAGGTTCTGTGAAAAAATCATTACAATCGGATAAAGCATGTAGGTGTTATAAGTCGAAGAATTAAAAAAAATCGGGAAAAAATAGTAAAACTGCGATTTTCATGAGAAATAATTTTTTGATTACGCTCAAATTTTACACGAATATATTAATTCATAAAATAAAGGTTCTGTGAAAAAATCATAACAAACGAATAAAGCATGTAGGTGTTATAATTTTAAAATCGAAAAAAATCGTAAAATTGCGATTTTTACGAGAAAAATTTTTTTCGATTGCGCTCAAAAAGGTGGCAGTTCTAAGTTTAAAGATTTCGAAGGCCTCCATAAAATTTCATCGCAATTGGAGTAACGGTTTAGCCGGAGTCGTGTTAACAGACTCACAAAAATACAAAAAAAGAAGAAGAAAGAAAGAAAGAAAGAAAGAAAGAAAAAAAAACATTCAGAATTTTTTCTCCAGTGTAGTGAAATGGAATCTTCGCTCGCTATACGCTCATCCAAAAAAAGCGTACAATCGCGATTTTTGGATGAGCGTAGCGAGCGTACCGAGCGAAGCCGCGAAGATTCCATTTCACTACACTGGAGAAAAAAATCCTGAATGTTTTTTTTTTTTTTTTTTTTTTTTTTTTTCTTTTTTTCTGGTTTGTATTACTTTTGTGCGTCTGTTAACACGATTCCGGCTAAACCAATACTCCAATTACGATGAAATTTTGTGGAGGCCTTCGAAATCTCTGAACTTAGAACCGCCACGTTTTTGAGCGCAACCGAAAAAAATATTTCTCGTGAAAATCGCAATTTTACGATTTTTTCGATTTTTTTTAAATATTCTTCGACTTATAACACCTACTTGCTTTATTCGATTGTAATGATTTTTTTACAAAACCTTAATTTTATGAATTAATATATTCGTGTTAAATTTGTGCACAATCGAATAATTATTTCTTATGATAATTTCAATATTGTGATTTTTTCCTTTTTTTAAATTACGATTAATAAAAAATAAAAAAGTTAATTTTTAATTTAAGTAAATTTAATTTGAAAAAATCTTCAATTTAGTAATGATTTTTTCACAGAACAACAGAAAATCCGCATAAGACATGGCAGCTCAATGCACCAATTACGCTCATCCAACAACGCGGCGGGACTTAAGCGTTTTCCTAGTATTAAGGAATAATTTTCCGTTTACGCTCAAATTTCACACGTATATATTAATTCATAAAATTAAGGTTCTGTGAAAAAATCATAGCAATTGGTTAAAGCATGTAGGTGTTATAAGTTAAAGAAATTTTAAAAATCGAAAAAAGCGTATAATTGCGATTTTATTAAAAAATAATTTTCCGATTACGCTTAAATTTCACACGTATATATTAATTCATAAAATTAAGGTTCTGCGAAAAAATCATAACAATTGGTTGAAGCATGTAGGTGTTATAAGTTGAAGAAATTTTTTAAAAAATCGAAAAAAATCGTAAAATTGCGATTTTTGGATGAGCGTAGCGAGCGAAGCGAAGATTCCATTTCACTACACTGGAGAAAAAAATCCGGAATGTTTTTTTTTTTTTTCTTTTTTTTTTTTTTTGTATTTTTGTGTGTCTGTGAACACGATTCCGGCTGAACCAATACTCCAATTGCGATGAAATTTTATGGAGGTCTATGAAATCTCTGAACGAAGAACTGCACGGGGGGAAAAATCGATCGAAAAATTATTTCTCATGAAAATCGCAATTTTACGATTTTTTTCGATTTTTAACAAAATTCTTCGATTTATAACACCTGCATGCTTTGTCCGATTGTAAAATTTTTTCACACAACCTTTATTTTATGAATTGATATATTCGTGTGAATTTTGAGCGTTATCGAAAGATAAATTTCTTTAAAAAATCGCAATTTTTTGAATTTTTTTGATTTTCAAATTTCTTTGGCTTATAGCACCTACATGCTTTATCCGATCGTAATGATTTTTTCACAGAACCTTAATTTCATGAATTTATATATTCGTGTGAAATCTGAGCGCAATCGAAAAATTATTTGTTATGAAAATCGAAATTTTACGATTTTTTTCTTTTTTTTAATTACGAATAATTAAAAAAAATTAAAGTTTATTTTTTATTTAATTTAAATTAATTTAAAAAAAATCAACTAAGTAATGATTTTTTCACAGTTCAACAGAAAATCCGCATAACACTTAACAACTCAATGCACCAATTACGCTCATCCAACAACGCGGCGGGACTTAAGCGTTTTCCTAGTCATAAAAAATAATTTTGATTGCGCTCAAATTTCACACAAATATATATTAATTTATAAAATTAAGGTTTTGTGTAAAAATCGTTACAAGCGGATAGGTGTAAGAAATTTTAAAAATAGAAAAAAATCGTAAAATTGCGATTTTCATGAGAAATAATTTTTTGATTACGCTCAAATTTCACACGAATATATCAATTCATAAAATAAAGGTTCTGTGAAAAAAATTATTACAATCGGATAAAGCATGTAGATGTTATAAGTCGAAGAATTTTCTTAAAAATCGAAAAAAATCGTAAAATTGCGATTTTCATGAGAAATAATTTCTCGATTGCGCTCAAAATCGTGACAGTTCTAAGTTCAGAGATTTCGAAGGTCCCATTAAATTTTTTTTTGCTATTGGAGTATCGGTCTCGCCGGAATCGTGCTAACAGACACACAAAAATACAAACAGAAAAAAGAGGAAAAAAAACATTCCGGATTTTTTTCTCCAGTGTAGTGAAATGGAATCTTCACTTCGCTAACACATACAAACACACACAAACAATACACATATTGTGACTGCGGCTGATTACCGACTTTTTTGATTTTGTCATCTGTGTAAGTGGTTGGCCCTAGCAGTGCCAGTGTGAAAACATGACATTGCTTCTTAGTGGTTTATTGCATTGCATGATTGTTTTATGTTTCGTCTATTGTCCTCTGCTGTGTGCTTAACATGTTTATGTTTATGTATCTTTGCATGTGTAGGCTGCAGAGTGCAGAGGGCTCTATGGGCTCTATAGGAAGGGGGGGGGGGGGGGGGATAACAATAAATACAAATACAAAGTCATTGCACCTGAGATTGTTGTGAAATTAAGAGTTTATAACACGTTGCTAAAAATAATAAAAATACTTGTATTACTAATGTGTACACTCCTGACATTACGAATCCAACCACGACCGAGGTTTCAATTCAATTCAAAACAATAAACAAATAATGAAATAAACAGATAAAGCAAATAAATCTAGGTGCCCGTTAGGGCGCCGCAGCCAAGCCGCGGTGCGCTACACACTCAAGCACCTTTTACACCAAGCAGAGTTGGGGTGATTTCGAGGTGTTACCCAGCCGTCATGTAACGTGATGTGAACTTGAAAACTATCACAATCGAGGGGATTTAGGTACCTGACAACACATGCCAAATTTTATTGGGGTACGACCATTCCTTCTTGGTGAAAAAATGGCTTGAAACATGCTCAAAAATCTCTTTAAGGATGTTAGCTACTGCTACTGCTACTACTGCTAACATCTATTGTATTGTATTTCTTTATTTCTGGCTCATTCTAGCCATTTCGTTACATCTTACATCACATTTATAGCATACAAATACTACACAACATCAATTACAACAAACAACTTGGAAACACTTTAAAAATTAACATTACACTATCATACTAGGATTTTACATAATATTTATTTAGACCTACTACTCAGCTACCTAACAATGCATACTTCATTTTCCCATATGTTCAACCTACTTAGCACTACTTTATTAATACTTAGGCCTTTCTAAAATCCTTTCTCACCTTACATTATTCTATAAATCTTGTAATTTAATCCATTTTTTACATTTACTTTTAAACATGCCCAAATTATTTATTTCTTTGATTTCCCTGGGTAACATATCGAATTCCTTTACACCATTGTTAAAGACTGAGCCTAGCCATTTTTACTTTTACAATTTGACCTCCATGATTTTCCTTCTTCTGCTCCCCTAGTATTTACATTATGTACCTTACTCACATCAGTCATCTTGTCCTCCATGTAATTTGGCATCATTCCTTTTTTAACTTTATATATGAAAACTAATACTAACAATAATATATTTTCCTTCACACTCAACCATTCCAAAGTATTAAGCATACTCTTTATAGGTGTTTCCCTTCCACATCTAATGATACATCTCATAGCCTTATTCTGCAACACCTGTAACCTTTCAACATCATTTTTATAAACTTGGTACAATATAGTAGCACCGAATTAAAAATGCGGCTTAATTATGCTCTTATAAACCATATTTCTCGTCCAACTTGAAAGTTTGCCCCTATTCTTCTCATATAACCTATTTTTTTACCTATTTTTTTAACTATGTAATTTACATGCGCCTTAAAATCTAGTTTATCATCTATTAATATACCTAAATATTTAAACTCTTTAACTACTTCAATCTCATTTTCGACTCTCAGTGTCAGGTTACTTTCAGTACCTTTACTATTATTCACCTTTCCACTTATTATTAACATACCTTTTGATTTATTAACATTCAGTTTCAGCTTATTCAAATTAAGCCATCTAGTTATTCTTACAAGTTCCTCATTCATTATTCTAAATAATTCCACCAAATCATAACCACTAATATATATAACCATATCATCAGCATACATATTTAGGACACATACTTTACACCACCTGTTTATATCGTTAATACTAGGAAAACGCTTAAGTCCCGCCGCGTTGTTGGATGAGCGTAATTGGTGCATTGAGCTGCCATGTGTTATGCGGATTTTCTGTTGTTCTGTGAAAAAAATTATTACTTAGTCGAAGAATTTTTTTAATTAAATTAAATTAAATAAAAGATTAACTTTATTTTTTTAGTTAATCGTAATTTTTAAAAAAATAAAAAAATCGTAAAATTGCGATTTTCATAAGAAATAGTTATTTGATTGCGCTCAAATTTTAAACGAATATATTAATTCATAAAATTAAGGTTCTGTGAAAAAATTATTACAATATGATAAAGCATGTAGGTGTTATATGTCAAAGAATTGTTTTAAAAAAGAAAAAACCTGTAAAATTTCGATTTTCATAAGAAAATTTTTTTCGATTGCGCTCAAATTTCACACGATTATCTTAATTTTATGAAATTAAGGTTCTTTGAAAAATCATTAAAATCGATTAAGCATGTAGGTGTTATAAGTCGAAGAAATGTTTTAAAAAACCAAAAATATCGTAAAATTGCGATTTTTAAAAGAAATAATTTTCCGATTGAGCTCAAAAACGTGGCAGTTCTAAGTTCAGAGATTTCGAATGCCTCCATAAAATTTCATCGCAATTGGAGTATTGGTTTAGCCGGAATCGTGTTAACAAACACAATAATACAAACAGAAAAAAAGAAAAAAGAAAAAAAAAACATTCCGGATTTTTTTCTCCAGTGTAGTGAAATGAAATCTTCGCTTCGCTCGCTACGCTCGCTACGCTCATCCAATAAACAGTAGAGGTCCCAGTATCGACCCCTGTGGAACCCCTTCAGAACACTCTCTACACTCAGAAATAGTGTTCCCATATCTAACCCTCTGTTTTCTCTGTTTAAGAAAATCCTTGAACCATTCAAAAGCCACCCCATTTATACCATATATATATTTTAATATAATATAATATATATTTTTTTTATCTAATAAGTCGGCCCGCGATTCTGACCAGACGGGTGGGACTACAATGTTCATATTTTACATGGACATTAAGGTTATAGAAATATAGTCTCTTTTGAAAAAAAAGTTGAAAAAGTTTGTTGGAAGGCTTCCAAATAAGGGTTTTAAAATAAGCCTTAAACACTAGGCATGCAATCAACAAGCTACCATAGTTACTTGACACTGTTGACGGTATAAGCAGAGTTAGGCGGGAAAGTGCGATACGTTAACAAATGGCGGACATTTTAAATTTTGCTTCTATGTGTGAAACGAGAAAAGTTGTCATTATACTCTCATAAAACAAATCAGAAACCGTCCCTGGCCTAGGCCCAGATGTAGAAAATTATTTATAATGCAAAAGTGTAGGTCTAAAGTTCCATTTGGCTATAGGACTAGATAAATTAATTCATACTTACATTACATGTTTGACAAGCCTAGCCAACCCTATGCCAGCACAACATTGTTCTGCCCGGTGGTTCTGCCACACAATACACACAAACACAATGTCGAAGCAAGGTGTCGAATAATATGAGCTTGCTCATCTGTTTGTTTACATAATTGCAACAATCAAATCATTTCATGCAACTCGTCTTTCGATTGGCCCGCGTTTATGAAGGCACTGCCATCTAGAATAAATATAGAACTTTTTCGAGCTCTTTGCTATACGCAAATCTTTTTCAAGTGTTTGGATTTCGTGATACTCTTTCAACTCACAACCCATGACGTTTTCCACGATACCGTTCAAGAATACCAATTCCTTCGAAAACGAAAACGACTTCGATTTCAAATTGCGTTTTCAACTCATCTCCCACGAACTCAAGCATTGGGGTCCAGTCCTTATACCGTCGTTATACCATGGTTATACCACCTATACCCAGGATGTACATGAATCCGGGTCTAGATATTTTACATCCTATATTGTTACTGCTAATACCATAGAATTAAATCAACTTTGATAAAATTATTATATTTTAACATATAATTTTGCAATGGAACTTGAAAAAGACAATGAGATCACACACATAACAAAAACTTGTAGAAATACAGCCAAACCTTACACACTCAAAAGAAATGAGATCTAAAAAAAGGGCCAAGCTCATCTCCCCTTCCACATTTGCGCATTCTTAATTCATAAACGTACAGTGTCCCATAACAGCATCCTCGAAAAGCTTGGCAAAATAAAATTTGCATGTTATTACGTTTAAATTAATTAGAAAAAAGAACTTGGATGAACTATTTCGTTTAAATTAATAATCGCACATTCTATTTTGCCAAGCTTTTCGAGGATGCTATGGGACACTGTACGTTTATGAATTAAGAATGCGCAAATGTGGAAGGGTAGATGAGCTTGGCCCTTTTTTTAGATCTCATTTCTTTTGAGTGTGTAAGGTTTGGCTGTATTTCTACAAGTTTTTGTTATGTGTGTGTAAATAATACATGAAGCCCGGGTCTTCCGCTTGGCTGGCGGATCTCTTGATTTTAAATTTTGTTTTTTTGGATTGCACCAAGTATGAAATCCACGCAAAAAAATTATTGTAAATTATTGAGGTGCGAATACTGATAATAACGTGTTGTTGTTCAGATGGGCGTGGAGTTCGATGTGAGTGTGCAGTAGTGCGATCAGTGAGATTGGGTAATCGATACCGTTCGCAGTCCAGACATAACTTTATTTGTTTATATAATAGATACGATATAATAAAACTGTGTCTTACACCCCATAAAATAATACTATTAATTTAACAAAATGCTATTCCAAAATGTGAAATTAATATCATGAAGAACAATTAAAAAAATATTGCAAACGACTTAATTCAAACATACTATTCGATTGAACATACAGGCCTATATTAACATTGATTGGAAAAAAAAAGTTTTAAAATGTCTTCTTTTAAAGAATTTAAATAAACTCGTTTTCAATGTTGAGGAAAAATATTAAATATTATATCTCGAATGAAATACGAGAGCGAATTATTTTTTGATGTCAGAACGTTTCACGCTTGTACGAGAATAATCGATATGGCGAGTGTTGCAAAACCGGCTAGTCTTGCGTGGGGTGTCTGCATAATAAAGGTGTGTCACAGCTTCGAGCAGCCCACACGCTCATGAGTCACAGGGGAACGGGAAGTTATGTAAACAAAACGATTCTCCGTCCTTCCGGAATCTCTCGTAAGCCTGGCTCTGAGAATCTGCTCAGGCGATGCAGTGGACGGGCACACTGAAGGTCGACTTACAAGATTGTCATCCGCTATAGACATTAATGTTTACGTAACTACCTAAATCTCATAGTGAAACATACAGAGATTATCAAACGTTGTAGTGTATCGTTCCCCGTGATGGACAGTTTTGCCGTCTAGTTCCTGTACGTTTGTCAACGATTTTAATATTTTTCAAATGCTGTGTTGTGATCTTTGTTAGGGTTTGAGATGACGATTTTTTAAAACAAACATTACCCTTGTCTTGCACCAACCACTGAAGAACTTTGATTAAGGCCTTAAAATTTTTCAATAGTACCATAGTTTTAAAACCCGAATCACATAATATTGAAATCACATCTCAAGAGCAAACAAAGACACAACCGGTTGTTTAGATGTTGACAAACAATAAAAGAACCACCGTTACAAAAAAACCAGATTACCAAAAAAGTAATAAATGTCGAAAAGTTTCTGGTTTAATTCACCCTCCCCTACCATCCTTATTGGGGTGCATAGTTATTTTGATTATTCGACTGAATTCATAATTTATTGTTTCTTGTTTGTTCTGTCCGTTGTTTCTGTTCTTTTTTTTATTTTCTGGTTCATTAATGGGTGGTGGTGACGGGCATATAAATATTCAAACTTTCGGGAGCTAGCCCCACCTTCGTATCCCCCAGGGTCACCAAAAAAATTTTGTATCGTCTTTGAAAGGACATGAAAGGCAATGCCAAATAAATGAATGCATGTCAATATGAGGTCGTGTTCAGTTTTTGTCGTGAGACGTGATACGTGCACATACGGACCCTAAAAGAAATGTCTATGGAGGGGCTTCGCTTGAGTACAAACCTCCCAAAAGCTTTATTGGCGGTTATATTGTAAAATCATAGTCCCACTAATTGCAATACAAAGAATTTTCAAAATATGTATTGTTGCTGCTAAATGACACTTTCACGTTGGCCTGATCGTCAATAGGCAAACTATGTTATAAATGTATTCGTGTTATCTATTGTAAACTATACGCATATAAAAAACTGGCTTGCTAGAGAAAAAAATGTAGCAAAAATATTTCGAATTTGAAAATACTATTCTGTAAACAAAACAAGGTAAATACAGTAAAATATTGATATCAAATCGACAGATATTCCATCACAAGCACCTGCGATTGAAGCATTATATTGAAGCAACTAGGAATGTTGTCAAATATGGTCATTAGGTGTAGTCTTGCATCTCTGTACTCGTGCAACAGTACTTGGCTCCTTGTCAGACGCAAAGGCGGTGGGTGATCTTCGTAGGCGTGTTGTTGTGGTTGCCATGCTTTGGAACAGATATGATATTCGAGAACATTCTCTTGAAGATAAAATCAGATTAATAATTGGAATAATGTCAACTTCCGACAATGTTCCTGTAACTACACATGGGTAGACAATAAATCATTCATTCATTCAAATCATTTATTTATTTAGTAAATGATATGATTTATGTAACAATTTAACGAGATATTACAACTTTTCATTAAAACACAGATCGACAGATATTCCATCACAAGCACCTGCGATTGAAGCAGCATATTGAAGCAACTAGGAATGTTGTCAAATATGGTCATTAGGTGTAGTCTTGCATCTCTGTACTCGTGCAACAGTACTTGGCTCCTTGTCAGACGCAAAGGCGGTGGGTGATCTTCGTGGGCGTGTTGTTGTGGTTGCCATGCTTTGGAACAGATATGATATTCGAGAACATTCTCTTGAAGATAAAATCAGATTAATAATTGGAATAATGTCAACTTCCGACAATGTTCCTTTAACTACACATGGGTAGACAATAATTCATTCATTCTTTCATTCAAATCATTCATTTATTTAGTAAATGATATGATTTATGTAACAATTTAACGAGATATTACAACTTTTCATTAAAACACAGATCGACAGATATTCCATCACAAGCACCTGCGATTGAAGCAGCATATTGAAGCAACTAGAATGTTGTCAAATATGGTCATTAGATGTAGTCTTGCATCTCTGTACTCGTGCAAAGTACTTGGCTCCTTGTCAGACGCAAAGGCGGTGGGTGATCTTCGTAGGCGTGTTGTTGTGGTTGCCATGCTTTGGAACAGATATGATATTCGAGAACATTCTCTTCAAGATAAAATCAGATTAATAATTTTTGTTTGTTATTAAATGCGGGATTTATATGAAGCCAGACAACCTTGAAGCAAAGAAGGCGTGTGAGTTCAATGTGTTATCTGGGTTCTTGCTCCATGCTGTCTGACCCAAAACCCACTGAGGGAACGGTTTGGTTGACGCACCGATAAGCATGGGATTAATAAAATAAATTAAGATACATTCGTAATTAGTTTCTAGCCACTCGGACTCGGACTCGGGTACGGAGCTGCAGGGTACGGGTGTGATGCTGCATGATGTACCATAGCTATCTCAACAACGCGAAGGCAAATCGTCAAGTGCCCAACACACAAAATTACAAACCATGCTTACAGTAAAAGACATGCTAGAGAAAAAATGTAGCAAACATATTTCGAATTTGATAATACTATTTTGTTGTAAACAAAACAAGGTAAATAAATTTACACACAGTTAATATTAATATCAAATCGACAGCTGTTCCATCACACTGGACTGGAATAAACTAAACTAAATGTGACTATAGATATCCGTTATTTTTTTTAAAATGCTTATCAGTAGGTCAATGCGCATGGTTACGTTATCCTACATTCTTCTTTATATCTGTAGTTATTTATTGTAATCCGTTATGTAATAAACTATAATAATGGATATAATATTTCTCAAAGCTAAACGATAAAATAGATATTCACATAGAACAAGATCTGCCTACGGGGTATGATATTTTATTCCCTATCAGAGGCAGTAAACGGGGTTTTGTTTGCATTGATATTGCTAGATAAAGCGGCCTAGCAACATCTGTCTAGCTTACGATCGTTATTATCACTCTTATCCTAAAAAGGGGTGGAAGCAAAGCAATAGAATCGAACTTGCGTATACTACAACTAATAGCAAAGTACACTTTCGATGCTTTTAACAGAAAAGTTTTAATATAGATTCTAATTACCAAGAATAACAAATACACAATGTAATCAAATGTAAGGTAAACGCTTGGAAATTCCTCTCAATTAATTTATTGTCATACAAATCATCAGAAGTACATTTGAGTAAGTTTTACAAACATAATAATAATATGCTATTAAATAAATTTATCCTGATTAAACTGACATCATTTATAAATGTGTTGGAAGAAAACAAATGTGAACTGCAGTTTAAAATTCACTGTGTGTTTGTATAAGCATATTTTTACTTGGAAGAATAATAAAATGATTTAACTAAATACCAACATAATTCACCGCAAAGTTTTTTTTTTTTTTTTAGAATAAAATTTAATTTAAATAATGCAACGCTAAACGAGATAGCTGCTCCACCGAGAATTTGGTTTTCTTAGGGTGAGCATCGCATGGCCCACGGTCATTGGTTCGTTGGTTCAAGTCATTATGGTAACACCCCACGCCATTGGCTACTAACATCATACTGGCGTTAGTCACGTCATGCTGCAAACATTGCAACCTTAAAGTCAATATGTATAATCTGGATTAAACTAATTGTAATTTGGTATGGATTTCCATACCATGAATTTCCCGCCGGAAAGGTAGGAGCGACAGAACAATACCTGCCCTCCTTAAACTCTCATGTTTTCAAATTTATCTAACACTTAACTTTAGCGTTTCTTGATAAGTTTTCTACTTATAATCAGCAGGGCGAACTAAAAACACATCCATTTTTCATTTACATATAAAACATCACATACTCTTTTACAAGCGAACCCATCAAAAGTGAAATCAAATTATTACATATCTTGACAACAATAAATAAAAGTCAATGACATGGAGATGATTGCACATGGATGGACTGATCAATCATAGATCATCATCAATCATAGTATAAATCTAATTTAAAATCAATAGTGAACCACGCAGGAAAGTTCTGTTGGGGTTGTAATCGCTTATGCAATGGCTGTATAATAACATTCAATATAAGTATTGCATAACTCATTTGTCAACTTGTGAAAACCTATTGTTCGTATGTTCTAGAACTCGTAGTCAGCATGACGGGTCTTATGCCGTAATGTTAAACATATAGACGTTTCAAACGTGAGAACGCATCAATCAATATCGCCTTTGAAGGTTTATCATTATTAAGGTTCATTTCTGTGCACAGTTTGTGATGGCAAGGGACATGATTCTGAAGTTAGTAATAAAGTGGCTATATTTCATATAGACATGTAATTATATTTCATTTACAATTATTGTTACATCGGAATTTTTACAATACTTCTTTTCTATCTGTTAATTATATTGGATGGCTAGAACACCCACAGGCAACCAGGATTGTGTAGCAAATGATGCTCTACTTTTGTAGTGCATTGATTTTGTTTTACGTTTCAGCAAACCAGAAGGAAGTAAAAGGAAGGTCAATGAATTGTTTTAAAATTTGAAATGCCTCTCGATTTGTAGCATCACTAGGAAAACGCTCAAGTCCCGCCGCGTTGATGGATGAGCTTTTTTTTGTAAGTTTTTGTTTGCGTTTTTTTTGCGTTTGTTTGCACTTTTCCTTTGCAAGTGCTTTTTGAATGCATTGTAGGTGATTGTTGTCAAGTTTCTGTTGTCACTTGTTAGTTTGTTATTACTAGGAAAACGCTAAAGTCCCGCCGCGTTGATGGATGAGCTTTTTTAAAGTTTTTAGTTTGCGTGGATATCTTTACTTTTGCAAGTGCTTTGTTTTTCTGCCGACGCATTGTAGGTGATTGTTGTCAAGTGTTCTATTGTTTCTTGTTAATTTGTTATTATTTAACGTAAAAATCTTACATTAAAAGCTTATATTCTATGGATTCTGGCTAAATTTTTCAACATTTTCTTTCAAAAGGTACTACATCACCATAAACCTTAATGTCCATGTATAATATGAACGTTGTAGCCCCACCCGTTTGGTCAGAATTGGCCCAAATGGCACGAAAATATCGCACAAAAAGTCAAAAAACGTATATTAAAAGCTTTATTTCTCTCGATTCTGGCTAACTTTTTCATTTTTTTCTTTCAGAAAGCAATACATCACCATAACCTTAATGTCCATGTGAAATATGAACGTTGTAGCCCCACCCGTTTTGATCAGAATTGGCCCAATGGCACGAAAATATCGCACTAAAAATCGAAAAAAATCGTAAAAGTACGATATTCATGAGAAATATTTCTTCGATTGTACCCAAAAACGTGGCAAGTCTAAGTTCAGAGAAAACGAAGGTCGTGTCAAATTTTCATCAAGATCGCATATGCCGTTTGCCCGGTAGAGAGCGAACAAACAGACAGAAAAACGAAAAAAAAAAAAAAAAAAAAAAAAAACACCCGAGCTAAATTTTTTGGGGGTCGGTGAAATTGAAGTCTTCGCTTCGCTCATCCAATAAACCTAAAAAAACTCATGTTAAAACCTTTATTTATATGGATTCTGGCTACTTTTTCAACTTTTTCTTTCAAAAGGTACTACATCACCCATAACCTTAATGTCCATGTGAAATCTGAATGTTGTAGCCCACACGTTGTTCAGAATCGGCCCAAATGTGACGGAAATATCGCACTAAAAATTGAAAAACTTATGTTAAAACCTTTATTTCTATAGATTCTGTCTAACTTTTTCAATTTTTTCTTTCAAAAAAGGTACTACTTCACCATAACCTTAATGTCCATGTGAAATATGAACGTTGTAGCCCTACCCGTTTGGTCAGAATCGGTCCAAATGTCACGAAAATATCGGACTAATAATCGATTAAAATCGTAAAAGTAGGGTTTTCATCAGAAATATTTCTTCGATTGTACCCAAAACGTGGCAGGTCTAAGTTCAGAGATTTCAAAGGTCCCCTTAATTTTCATCAAAATCGCATATGCCGTTTTTCACCAGTAAGAGCGAACAAACAGACAAAAAAACGAAAACAAAAAAACAAAAAAAACAACCGAGCTAAAATTTTTGGGGGGTCAGTGAAATTGAAGTCTTCGCTTCGCTCATCCAATAAGGTTCTTGGCAAAATATTTGAGTTTAAGTTATCAATACACAATACTAGGAAAACGCTAAAGTCCCGCGCGTTGATGGATGAGCTTTTTATAGTTTTTAGTTTGCGTGGGATATCTTTACTTTTGCAAGTGCTTTGTTTGTTGTGCCTTCGCATTTTAAGTGATTGTTGTCAAGTTTTTATTGTTACTTGTTATTGGTATTATTTACCGCAAAAAACTTATATTAAAAGCTTTATTTCTATGGATTCTGGCTAACGTTTTCAACTTTTTCTTTCAAAAGGTACTACATCACCATAACCTTAATGTCCTTGTATGATATAAACGTTGTAGCCCCACCCGTTTTGGTCAGAATTGGCCCAAATTGCACGAAAATATCGCACACAAAATCGTAAAAATCGAAAAAAGTACGATATTCATGAGAAATATTTTTTTCGATTGTACCCAAAAACGTAGCAAGTCTAAGTTCAGAGATTTCAAAGGTCCTGTCAAATTTTCACCAAGATCGCATTTGCCGTTTGCCCGGTAGAGAGCGAACAAACAGACCAAAATGTATATCTAAAAAAAAAAACGAACTAAATTTTTTGGGGGTCAGTGAAATTGAAGTCTTCGCTTCACTCGCTTCGCTCGCTACGCTCATCCAATTGTGTTAATTAAGAATCGTTTTTAT